>JALJVW010001769.1:0-13198 GCA_024865655.1 Emberiza elegans
AATCTCATCAATTAACCCTATTCAACTGCCACAAGGTTATTTCTTGATATGTGGGGACTGTGCTTGGCCCGGAATCCCATCAATGCTAAGAGGGGCCATGTACAATTGGGCGGTTGTCTCTCCTTACACCCAATACATCCATGATTTTTAACATGACCCACCGACGTCATCAGAGTAAATGAATGATCCATGCATTTCTGCAGACTGCAGAGATGATGTAAAATTCTGGTCCCCATCTGCCATAGTTGCAGCATCAGTCTTGGCCCCTGGTGTATCAGCAGCAAATGCTCATGTCACCTTAAACAGAATGGCATGTTGGCTCGCTAAACAAGCCAATATCACCTCTTTGGCAATTTCTGGCCTTCTGCTAGATGTTGATTCTATTCGTCATACCACCCTTCAAAATAGGGCTGCAATTGATTTTCTGTTGCTTTTTACAAGGCCATGGCTGTGAGGGTTTGAGGGCATGTGCTGTATGAACCTTTCTGACCATGCAAAGTCTGTACACGCTCAGCTCTCTGAATTGCGAAAGTTAGCTGGGAAATTACCAAATAGAATCGGGCCTTGGTATTGATGGATGGCTCAAATCTTTTTTGGCCTGGGATCATGGATATGCTCTATTATTAAGATTGCCATTGTAGTATGCATTGTAGCCCTGTTAATAATATTCATCCTGCTGTGTTTTGCATATGCTTGCAGAATATGGTGCAAAAGGATGGTGTCTGCTGCAATTTAATCAGACCATGCTTGTTCAACAGAAAAACGGGGGAAATGCAGAGAGCTTTGTGGATATTTGGCTAGCTGAGAGAGGGCACGTAGACGCTGTACCATTAACAAACTGAGAAGGACACAGGCCTAAGAGTCAGCAGTCAGTGTCAATGACAAAACTAGGCCATTATAACCTTGCTGCAACATGAGGATGTGGGAGAGTAGGGCCCTGCCAGAATAGGAAGAATAGTTTCAATAGTTGCAATGAAAAACCTAAAAGAATGTAGAAGTAGGTGTTACTGTATGATAAGTAAACCAACCAATCCTGAGCTCAGCTTTGCAATATGCATGAACTTCATTAAGTCCAATATAAATGTATGTGACTACCGATCAATAAACCGAGATCTGCTGATCACCCATATTGGCGTGCCGCTTTTCTCCCGCTGATCCTACAAATGGTTTTCCTACAAGATATGTATTGTGTTAGTGGCCCTTGAGTCCATGTTAATTATATCTGTATTGTATCTGAATGTCTTTGCCCCAGCAGGTCCTAGTTATTCTTGATGGGCTGCAGCTGCGATGTCCTTCAATGGGCAGCAGCTGTGGCCAGTCAAGGTAACTGGGATAAAAGGGGGTGGGCAGGCCAGTTGGGGAGAGCCTTGGAGGCCCTGACTGAGGAAGACCCAGAGTCTGTGCTGTGAAGATCTGCCCACGAGACAGCATTGAAAGGTACAGGACTCCTGAAACATGCTAAATACAACACTCAATGGCATGTGCTGTTGGGCCTCAAACAAGGTGCATTTGTTGGGAAAGTAACAGTCCTCTGGTGTTTGTGTTTGGCCCTTTTTGGGTGTGGAAAGGAAGCATCAGGAGCTGGCTTGGCCTAGCAGATGGTGCCAATGGGTGACTGAGCAAAGGCTCAGCAGTGGGAATGCAGCCAGGGCCCCAGGGCTGAGCTGGGTTGCTGCCTGTGAGCCAAAGACCACAGTGCAGGTGCGGATGGGATGGCCCAGGACATCTGCCACTCTGCAGGGGATGGGGAGTAGAGGGACAGGACCAGAGGTCTCATTTGACCAAACACCAAGGGAGGCACCGGTAAGGGAAGCCCTGCAAATGCCCCAACTGCAGGAAGAACTTTGTGCACTGCTCCAGCTTCAGCCCCCATTGGAGGACCCAAGTTGGGGAGAATGCTGGTGATCCATGTTCCCTTTGATCCATCCTGCCAAGACTCCTGTCCCTGTTCCTGCCCCTGCCAATGACATCATGTGGGATGGAAGAACATGAGGGTCTGGCCATGGCTGTGTCATTGCATTCACTTCCACCTCAGGTCATTGCCAGGGGCAGGAAAGGGACTCTCTCTCTCTCTCCTGAGGAGAAGGGTGTCCTCTCCAGGCAGGAGGGAATACGTGGCTGGGAAGAGTCACTCAGTGGTGTTGTAGTTTTCCCTGTAAATAGTTTTTCTTATCCCTTCTGTTATCAATGTTGTTGCTGTTCCTGTTTGTTCCTTAGCTGGTTGCTGTTCCCAGTAAATTGTTCTTATACTGGCCTGGAATCTTTGCCTTTTGTGCTTTCCATGGGAGGCGGGAGGGCACAGAGGGCAGCGCGGTTTTAGCGGGAACAGGAAATTGGGGAATCCCATTCCTGAACCCCGGCCCATGGAGACCGAGCATCCCAGCTGGTTCCAGCTCTGGTTGCCATGGCAACAGCCTTGGGAGCGGGTCCCTGGCTGGGGCTGTGGGAACCTCTTCCCTCTGGTGCCCAGGGACAGGAGAGGAGGGAACAGCTGCAGCTGAGTCGGGGCAGGCTCAGGTTGGTCTCAGGAAAAGGTTTTTGCCCAGAGGCTGCTGGGGCCCTGCCCAGGCTCCCCAGGGAAGGGTCCCAGCTCCAGGGCTCTCTGAGCTCCAGCAGCGTTTGGACAGCGCTGCCAGGCCAGGCTGGCATTGTTGGGGTGTCCTGTGCAGGGCCAGCAGCTGGACTTGGGGCTCCTGATGGATCCCTCCCAGCTCAGCCAATTCTGTGGTCCTGGGATGCCATGAGCCTGGGGATGGGGCTGTAAATGGTTGCCATGGCAACGGGCTCTGGCTGCAGGCCTGAGCTGGTGTCCATGGCAACCACTCCTGGGATGGGTCTCCATGGAGCTGCCAAGGGACTGACCATAGCAACAGGGGCTGGTGATGTTTGCCTGCTAAGGAACCGAGTTGCCACAGGCACTCAGAGGGGCTCCATGGGGATATTCCAAGAGTCTCCAGGCTGTTCCAGAGCTGGAATGTCCCACACAGAGACAGGGGCTCCATGGAGACCTCCCAGGGCTTTCTGGGCATGGTGAAGAGCCTGTGCTCAGAGGCAGTCACAGCCATTCCATGGTGACATCCCAGGCACCTTGGGCTGTAAAGGCACCGATCTGTCACAGGCACTCATGGGGGCTCCATGGTGACATCCCAGGAGTCCCCAGGCTGCCAAAGAGCTGGGATGTCCCAGACACTCACAGGGGTTCCTGTCCTGGGCAGAGTGGGAGCTTCAGACAAAAGCTTTGTTTCTTTATTGGAGAAACTCTTCTGAGCCATGAGGTGGAGAAACGACTCCCAACAGCCACCAGAGAACCCCAGAAGCCTGCAGGACCCCTAAGACTTCTAAAATTTCTTCTCAGAGAGGAGAGTGAGAGCAGCTGGATCCAATCCCAGCCTCAGAGTTTGTCAAAGGTACAAAAGATTGGACAGGTTGAATTAAACTTTTATGCAATTTGTCCAACAGGATTAATGATGGAATACCAGATAGATTTCCAGAAATACAGCTCTGTTTATTCTGATCATGATTAGACAGAAAGATCTTGATCAGAGTTCTTTCCTGCACAGCATAGGAGCTCTAACAATTAGAATATCGTGCTCTAGGAAGCAATTTTGAAGTCAACAGGGCCCTGCTGGAGTTGTTGGAGCCCACTGCAGGCAGAGCCTCCTGCTGCAGCAGGAGCTGCCTTTCCTGTGCCATGAGCAGGGCAGGTCCCGCTGCAGGAAAAGCCCCAGGCCAGCCCCAGCACAGGGAAGTGTAGTGAACCCCAAGGATACAGGGAAAGCTCCTTGGAGAATTGAATGCTGAGTCATTCCTGAGCTAGTGTTATCCTGTTCCTCTGACCGGACCGTGTTGGAACCCTGTCCTTTAATCAGTTAAGACAATACTATTGTAACTCTTAGCTATTGGTCAGTTAAGGAATATGCTTAAACCTGCGGCTATTGGCTGGTTTTGGATCCATGCCAAGGCTATAAAAATAGCCCTCTGCACCCCTACTTTGGAGAAGAAGAAGCGCTGTAACCCTTCGCAGACCTCCCGAATAAACTTCACTGCGGAATTTCAGCGTATTCTCTTCCCCTCTCTCTCCCGTCTGCTTGCCATTGCCCCGGGCGATCCTCCTAGCAGCTGAGCTGAACTCATGAAAGAGCTGACAGATCACTATAAGCTGAATATCACTGGCTTGCTAGGAAGGAGCTCGGTGGCTTGGCCCTTAACTCAGCTATTGGGTCTCTGCTAAAGACTTGATCTACTGAGCTAGCTGGGCATATTATATAATAATAATCGGGCCTACCTAGAGGCTCGCATTATTATTATATAGTGGCATAACGACGTTGATCCCACGGATCCCTTCTGAGAAGATTCCTAGTTGAGCATCGAAACCCCCGGGGCTTCAGTTAATTGCCTGTCAACGCGGGCTTCGCTGGGAAAAGGGACTTTTTCGTTCTAGAGGGAGACTTCTTTTCCAGCGGTCAGATTCGAACCTCACTTCTAACACCTGAACATAGATTGTTCGAGGAGAACTGACTAGCAGACGCCTTCCACAGAATTCACCCCAAAGATTGGTATGTATAAACTAACAATGCGACCTTTTGGGGTTCTGATTTTTTTTGAGTTTTTTTTTTTTTTTTTTTTTGTTTTTTTTTTCTGTTGGAAGGAATATGGGTGCCTCTTCGCACCCCAAAGCTTTCTGATATCGAGAGAGAGATTTATTTAACCATTGTAGAAATTCTATCTACTAACAACTTTTCCTTTTCTTCTGGTAAACTTTCAAAAGCAGTCTTAAAAGATTTATTTTATGGATTACCTCGCATTTTCCTGAAACTAATAAGAACACTGTTACTGACGATTCCTTTTGGGACAAAATTGGCAACACTCTCTATATAACTCAAACTAGACAAGATTTCTCTGTAACTAATTTCTTGCCTTTATTCCATTTTATAACTAAAAGTGTTCAGAATTTTAACTCGCAAAAACTTTTGCAAACGTGTTCAGTCAGTGGCCTTTCGAATGCAAATGGCTTGAGTGATAAGACTCTGCTAATCAGCCCGGCTACCACTGTGCCCGCGGGCTCTGAGATAACACTCTCCTCTTCTACCGCGGGTCCTGGGGGGCCCGACCCCCATCGCAGTTCCTTATCTATTTCGCCACACATCCTGCCTACCTCTGGTCTGGCTTCCTGTCCTTGCCAGGTTCCGGGGGTCGGGTTCCCGTCCTCAGCCAATCCCCCCCCCGCCGCGCCCCACCCCGCCCCCTCCCCCGCTCTCCCTCCGGCCTCGTTTCCGCCGTCCCCCCCCGACTTCCCCCCCACCGCCGCCGCTCCGTGTTCGCTCCTCCCCGCGCCGCCCCTACCCGGGACCTGCCCCGCCCCCGTCCCCCTCCCCTTTCCCACGGTTCCCTCCGCCTCTGCACCCCCTCCCCATCCTGCCGCGCTGGCACCCACCCCCACCTCTCCTGCCGTCCCGCCCTCCGCCTCTCCCGCCGGCTCTGTCCCCCCCGCCCCCTGTCCTCAGCCTGTCCCGGGACAGAAGAACGTCATTAGCGCCGTCCAAACACCTATCAATCCTGTAACCGCGGCATTTCAATCCGCAACGCGGAGTGCGTGCTCCCCGACTCCCCCTATCCCCGCACCCCACCCTGTTCAGCCCCCTGTCCTCCCTCCGCGCCTCCTCAACACCCCTCCCTCCCCCGAACGGAATTTCAGAAACCCCAAGTTATGAAACCCCCGACCGTTCCTGTGCTTGCTGTGCTTCTACCCTGGTGCCAATAGCGCCACCCTCTGACCAGCCTGTGAAACCCTTGAAAACGTTGCTAAGCGAATAAAACGCAAATCCAAATTAATAATACAGTCCTCCTCAGAGGCCTCCTCCAGTGAATCAGATTCTGAAACGATTCATTCAGACCCATGGGCCCTCATTAAAATGGAGGTCGTCAAGGCTGGTGATTGGGATCTTGCACAGAAAATTAATGCATTTCCAGTCGAGTACATACAAGGATGGAACGGTGGAGCAGCCACCACTAAAAGGTGGACAGCAATTTCGAATAAGGAATTAGTGCAATTAAGAAATATAGCCAAAGACCATGGCAGAAGTGCACATATCTTTAGAAATTTTCTAGAAGCTATGTTCTCTGCATATGTCTTACTTCCACATGATGTAAAAAATATTGCAAATTGCCTCCTATCCCCAGCAGAATATATGCTATGGGAAAGGAATTGGAAAAAACATTTGAAAATATTATCAGATTCCTATGCTGCAGATGCTAATAAGACGAACTTTTCAGTGGATCATCTTGCAGGTGAAGGTGCATTACAACAACCTGCAAATCAATTAGAAACTTTAACAAAAGACGCATTACAAGATGTTGCAACTGCAGCGAAAACCTCTCTGCTTCTCATGCATGATGAGTCAATGCCAACAATGCATTTTTCTACTATTAAACAAGGGTTAGATGAAAGTTTTATTAAATTTGTAGACAGAATTAAAGATGCTTTGGAGAAACAGATTGAAAGTGCAGAGGCAAGGAAGGAACTCTTATGTAAGCTTGCTTTAAGTAATTCAAATGAAAGGTGCAAAGCCATTCTGAGGTCCCTACCCGTGGATACAAACCCTACTATAGAGCAAATGCTAGAATGCTGTACGCGTCACATGTCCACTGAAAACACAGTGGCTCAAGCTGTTGCTAAGGGTATTGCTGAAGGAGTTTCTGGGGCTTATGCAGTGATGACTTCTAAAGACCAAGCCAAGTGCCATCACTGTGGCGGACTTGGACATTACATCAAGGACTGTCCTGAGAGGTCACCCCCCCGATACCACCGCTACCCTCATCAGAGACCCCAGATCCAGCAACGCCTCCAGCAGCGTCCGGGAAACGCCTTGCAGAGCCCGGTCCAGGGGCCCCGGGCGATGACAACAAATCAAAGGCCATTCAGACCGAACCACGCTTCAGCCCAAGGCGTTCCAGACCACAAGAAGAGGATTCAACCCACGGGACAACCCAGATGGGAACCCGCCGACAACTGGTAACTGCTTTGTCCATTGAGTTTACTAATGATAATGTCCACAGAATTCCCACTGGTAAATATGGACCTAAAGGTGATCCCTCAGACATTTTATTTACAGGGGACTCTCTTAATTGCCCAAAGGAAATATTTGTTGTTCCAGAAGTGCTTACGGTGATGCCAGGACAAGAAATCCTCATCCAGGTATATTGTATGGACTTACCATTTTTTCTTTCAAAGGGAACTCCAATAGCACAAGCCTTTTTGCTTCCAAAGAATCACAGGAACAGATACCTCTCAACCCTACAGCCATGTGGGTACAAGTCGTGGGAACATCCAAGCCTTTCATCGAGTGCGGCCTCACCTGCAAAGGAGAGTTGACCCACCTGCCAGGGATGCTGGACACGGTGCTGACATGACCATCATCGCTCGCTCAGATTGGCCTAAGCGCTGGGAGCTACAACCTGTTGCAGGTATGATTTCCGGATTGGTGGAAATACAGTATCCATGAGGAGCAAGCACAACATCCTTGTTGAAGGTCCTGAAGGTCAGATGGCAACCATCCGCCCATTTGTGGTAAGGGCCCCCATCACCCTTTGGGGCAGAGACGTTTTTATCCCAGTGGGGAGCCACTTTAAGTATTCCCACTCGGGATTTTTCAGTGGGGCCACTGAGTTAGGGGCGCTTCCTGAAACACTCGACTCATCTGGAAAAGTGACAAGCCCATACATGTCCAACAGTGGCCCTTTCTAAAATTAAGTTGCGCGCCCTAAACGCTCTTGTGGAAGAACAGCTAGCTAAAGGTCACATCGTTGAGTCCGACAGCCCTTGGAATTCTCCTGTCTTCGTCCTACCAAAACCTGGGACAAACAGATGGAGGCTTCTCCACGACCTTCGCAGAATCAACGAGGTCATCGAGGACACGGGCTCTCTCCAGCCTGGTTTGCCCTCCCCATCGATGTTGCCTAGAGACTGGGAACTTGTTGTCATAGACATTAAGGACTGTTTCTTCAGCATTCCTCTACATCCAGATGATGCTCCTCGGTTTGCCTTCTCCGTTCCCTCGCTCAACAACGAGGCCCCGCTCAAAAGATACCATTGGACCGTTCTTCCTCAGGGACTTAAAACGTCGCCGAGTATCTGCCAGTGGTATGTGGCTCACATCTTGTCTCCCATTCGGAAATTATTTCCAGATTCCATAATCTACCATTATATGGATGATATCCTGGTGTGTGCTTCAGACAAAACTCATTTGGACAACACAGTTAAAAAGACTATTGAAGCCATAGAAAAGGCAGGGATGGAGATTCGTGAGGACAAAATCCAGTACATCAAGCCATGGACTTACCTTGGAGTCCAGATCCGGGAAAGGACCATACCCAGCAGATCATCATACTTGATGACCCAAAAACCTTGAGAGACTTACACAGCCTGTGTGGATCCATCAACTGGGTAAATCCACTGCTAGGAATTACAACAGAGGACCTTGCTCCTTGTTCAACCTTCTTAGGGGACCTAAGGAATTGGACTCTCCCTGCACTCTCACAGAAGAAGCCAGAGGTGCCATCGTCAAAGTCCAGGAAGCTCTGTCTTCACGCAAAGCTCATCGCTTCGACCCCAGCCTGCCTTTCCAGTTCATCATTCTGGGAAAAGCACCCCGATTCCATGGACTGATTTTTCAATGGGACTCTCAGCTTCGAGATCCTCTGCTGATACTAGAATGGATTTTTACAAGTAACCAGCCCACAAAGACACTTACCACCTACCAGGAGATCATAGCTCACCTAATAAAAAAGGCTAGGACTCGCCTTCGCTCTCTTTCAGGTTGTGACTTTGAATGCATATACTTGCCAATAACTCTTACTGATTTTGAGGATCTGATCCAAACTAATGAGAGTCTTCAATTTGCCTTAGACAGCTACACAGGTCGAACCACAGCTCAAATCCCAAAGCACAAACTTTTTAATTCTAAGGAAACCTTCCATTTGATTCCAAAACGAATCCAAAGCGTAAAACCTCTTAAAGCTCTAACCCTCTTTACTGATGGCTCAGGGTCCTCCCACAAGTCAGTGATTACATGGAGAGACTCCCAAACTCAAAATTGGGAATCTGACATACAAATTGTACAGGGCTCACCACAGATTGCAGAATTAGCAGCTGTAGTCAGAGCTTTTGAAAGATTTAAAAATGAACCCTTTAATCTGGTCACAGATTCAGCTTATGTTGCTGGTATAGCTATGAGAGCAGAACACGCTCTTCTCAAAGAGGTTTCTAACCCAAAGTTGTATCAACTGCTCTCTAAATTGGTACGCCTAATCTCCCACAGAAAGCAGCCTTACCATATAATGCATGTGAGGTCCCACACGGACCTTCAAGGTATCATTGCAGAAGGCAACAGGAAAGCAGATGCTTTAGCAATGGTTGTAGAAACTGCTAATATTCCTGACATCTTTGCCCAGGCAAAGCTGTCTCATGCGTTTTTTCATCAAAATGTGCCTGCCCTTAGGAGAATGTTCAAACTCTCAAAGGATCAGGCAAAGGCTATTGTGGCTACATGTCCAAACTGTCAGACCTATCAGATACCATCTATGGGAATGGGAGTCAATCCCAGAGGTCTGAACAGCTGCCAGCTGTGGCAGACAGATGTAACTCACTTTGCACTATTTGGAAGATCAAAATACGTGCATGTATCGGTTGACACATTCTCAGGAGCTGTGTTTGCATCATCACATGCAGGAGAAAATGCACTGCATACAATAAAACACTTTCTACTCGCTTTTGCCACCCTGGGAGTACCAAAGGAAATCAAAACAGATAACGGACCAGCCTACACTTCCCGTAAGTTAAAGGAGTTCTTCAATGCATGGGGCATAGCACACAAGACTGGCATACCTGTAAACCCCACAGGACAATCCATCGTGGAAAGGACACATCAAACCCTCAAAAGAGTCCTCAATCAGCAGAACAGAGACACGAAAATCACATCTCCAGTGGAAAGACTTTGTAAGGCTCTCTATGTCATCAATTTTTTGAACTGTTCAGTTTCAGAGCCTGATCCACCAATACTTCGCCACTTTGCAAATTCCACCCAAGCAAAGCTTACTGAAAAACCACCAGTGCTCGTGAAGGATCCTGAATCACATCAACTTTCTGGGTCTTATCAGCTGATTACTTGGGGTAGAGGACATGCGTGTGTGCTACTGCCATCCGGTCCAAGGTGGTACCCAGGAAAAAATGTAAAACCATACTTAGAATCTACGAATACCGCTCCTGCAGATGAAGACAAGAACTCTCCTGAGGCAAACACAAGACCACCTCAGAACCAAACCAGCTCGGCCTGGAGAAGAAGGCGTCGCTTGAACTCCCTCTAACACCAGCACAGACCGCCCCATCACAAGACAGCAGACAACACTGAGGACAACATAATGTCCTGCTGCATCAAGCCATAGATAGCCTTAACACGAAAGTTTTTTTGAATTATGTGTTGTTACTCTGTTTTTGCATTTTAAATACCCTATTGTTCCTTTTCTCTAACTTTTTAAAAACCCTTCTGCTTTCTACCCCTCTCTCCCTTAGCATAACTTAGAAATTAAAAGAAAAAGGGGGGAGGACAGGATCAGGAAAAGATCTAGGCAAAACCCTCTCATCATAAAGATAACAATTTTGTTTATATTCCCTATCAGAAGCCCTATTCCTGCCCAAAGATGAAAAATATCTCCGTTGGTGCTGTCCTCACTGCAGCCTGGATGCTCTTCACTGCACCGCATGTCTCCGGCTGGATCATCCCTCAGCCCAGTCATAATGTCTGGGAAACCTTAGCAAAAACCCTAAAACAGGACAACCTGTGCTTGTCCATGGGAAGCATTGATAACCCACTTTCCACATGTCTAGTAGGAATTCCCTTTGTTGCAGATGATTGGCCTTTCTATAACTCAGAGGTTCTCCGCACCACAGGTAAGACACCCAATGTGGTTGATACTTGGGACGAGTGGACAAAAATTCTGCCTGATGATAATCAGGAGCCCCAAGAATTGGATCTATTGGGGTCCTCCATGGCCACATATTGCGTCAAATTTTACTTTAGACGTCAAAAAAAATAGTAATTGGCCAGGAATTGACCAGAACAAAAACACATATCGAAAAGATGTATCACCAATTAACAAAGCCTATAACCCTCATGATTGGTGCAATTACACGGCTCGTGTGATCTCTGTGTCCTCGCTCCATCCCAAAGTACTACCCAAGGGAATGTTTCTCATCTGTGGTGACAGGGTTTGGGCAGGGATCCCCTCCCCGACTCAGGAGGTCCCTGTACCCTTGGAAAACTTTCCACCCTTACTCCAAACATCACCCTGTTACATAATTGGAAAAAGGAAAGCGAATCAAAACGCCAAAAAAGGTCCTACACTGAATTTGATGAAAATTGTGACCCTAAATTGTATGATTGGAACAAACCGAAAAAAGATTGCGGTCTCCTTGTTTTTACCATGGGTAGCTGCAGCTAAAGCCCTCGGTGAAATCAGTCACCTTGGGTGCTGGCTCAGTAAACAAGCTAATGCTACATCTGCAGCCCTGAGTGATCTCTTAAAGGATGAAGAAACTACAAGACAAGCTTCACTCCAGAATCGAGCAGCAATCGACTTCCTGCTGCTTGCCCACGGACACGGCTGTGAGGACTTCGAAGGAATGTGCTGCTTCAACCTCTCTTCACAATCGGAATCCATCCATGCGAACATCCAGAAACTGAAAGATCTCGTGAAGGACTTGAAAGTAGAAACAATTCCAGACTGGGTTAATGAACTTTTTGGGCATTGGGGATTAACAGGATGGGCTGCTTCCTTGGTTAAGGGAATTTTGCTGATTCTCCTTGTAGTTGTGATTGTGTTAGCTATGTTCTCGTGCTTTGTTCACTGTTTTAAAAGAACTATAGGGAATGCCTTTTTAGTAAAAACAGAAAGGGGAGTTGTAGTGAACCCCAAGGATACAGGGAAAGCTCCTTGGAGAATTGAATGCTGAGTCATTCCTGAGCTAGTGTTATCCTGTTCCTCTGACCGGACCGTGTTGGAACCCTGTCCTTTAATCAGTTAAGACAATACTATTGTAACTCTTAGCTATTGGTCAGTTAAGGAATATGCTTAAACCTGCGGCTATTGGCTGGTTTTGGATCCATGCCAAGGCTATAAAAATAGCCCTCTGCACCCCCACTTTGGAGAAGAAGAAGCGCTGTAACCCTTCGCAGACCTCCCGAATAAACCTCACTGCGGAATTTCGGCGTATTCTCTTCCCCTCTCTCTCCCGTCTGCTTGCCATTGCCCCGGGCGATCCTCCTAGCAGCTGAGCTGAACTCATGAAAGAGCTGACAGATCACTATAAGCTGAATATCACTGGCTTGCTAGGAAGGAGCTCGGTGGCTTGGCCCTTGCTTAACTCAGCTATTGGGTCTCTGCTAAAGACTTGATCTACTGAGCTAGCTGGGCATATTATATAATAATAATCGGGCCTACCTAGAGAGGCTCGCATTATTATTATAGGGAAGGCCTCGGGCACAAGGGCAGAGTGCTGTGCTGGGAGCGGTGCCAGGGAGAGCCTGAAGCACCAAAGGCACCTTGGCAGCAGCAGCAGCTGCTTGCAGGCCATGGCCAGAAGCCTCCCCTGGCAGCCCGGCCTGGTGGCCACTGCAGAGCTGCTGCCTCAGGGCTCATTCCTGGCTGGGCCCTGAAAAGCCACTTGTGCTCCAGGTGCCTGACTGGGAAGCCATTGGCCCCAGCAGCTTGGGGACAAGATATTAATGACAAAACTCTTGATGCCAGCAGAGCCAAGGCTGGGGCAGTGCAAAGGGGAGAGCCAGGCCCAGGGGACAGGGCTGCCATGGTGATGGCTGTGAGGTCACTGCCCTGCAGCAGCCTGGCTGTCCTCAGCAGACATTCTGGCCAGAAGCCTTGGCACTGCACATCCCCACATCCCAGTGCCCATCCCGGGAAGAGCCCTGAGCAATGAGGGAGGGACAGGATCTGCCCTGCCTTGGCCCTTTGCATTCCTGGAACACATCCACGTTTGCTGAGCACAGAGACACGTTTCCCTTGCTTGTCCCCATCAGTGCCTCCAGTGTTCTGCTCTACCTGGAACCTGGGGACATTTTCTCCGTCATGTCCCTCATGGGGATCTCTTTAAAGTACAAGAAACTTCAGCATTTCAATCTGACTTTGA
>JALJVW010001770.1:0-13506 GCA_024865655.1 Emberiza elegans
CATGGAATTAGGTGTCCTTGGTGACAGAGGCATGGAACACTGGAGAACGTTGTTACCAAATGGAGTATCATGGAACCAGATGTCCATGGTGGGCCTGGCGGAAACACTGGAGAACTTTGTTTTGTTACCCCATGGAATTTCATGGAACCAGGTGTCCATGGTGACAGATGAAACACTGGACAACATTGTTACCTAATGGAATCTCATAGGAACCAGGTGTCCATGGTGAGATCCTGATGGAACACTGGAGAATATTGTTTCCCAATGGAATGTCATGGAACCAGGTGTCCATGGTGACAGAGCCTGATGGAACCCTGGAGAAAATTTTACGAAATGGAATCTCATGGAACCAGGTGTCCATGGTGACTGGATGGAACACTGGAGAACATTGTTACCCAATGGAATCTCATGGAACCAGGTGTCCATGGTGGGCCTGATGGAACACTGAGAAACATTGTTAACCCAATGGAATCTCATGGAACCAGGATGTCCATGGTGACAGAGACCACGATGGAACACTGAGAACATTGTTACCCCAATGGAATCTCATGGAACCAGGTGTCCATGACAGAGCCTGATTGAGCCTGGAGAAAAATTTTTACCCCATGGAACCTCATGGAAAGGTGTCCATGGTGACAGAGCCTGATGGGAGAACATTGTTACCCAATGGAATGTCATGGGACCAGGTGTCCATGGTGACAGATGATGAAACCCTGGAGAACATTGTTACCCAATGGAATCTCATGGAACCAGGTGTCCATGGTGACAGACTGATGGAACACTGGAGAACATTGTTACCAAATGGGAATCTCATGGAACCAGATGTCCATGGTGACAGGCCTGATGGAACACTGGAGAACATTGTTACCTAATGGAATCTCATGGAAGGACCAGGTGTCCATGGTGGAGCCTGATGGAACACTGGAGAACATTGTTACCCAATGGAATCTCATGGAACCAGGTGTCCATGGTCACAGAGCCTGATGGAACACTGGAGAACATTGTTACCCAATGGAATCTCATGGAACCAGGATGTCCATGACAGAGGCCTGATGGAACACTGGAGAACATTTTTACCCAATGGAATCTCATGGAACCAGGTGTCCATGGTGACAGGCCTGATGGAACACTGGAGAACATTGTTACCCAATGGAATCTCATGGAACCAGGTGTCATGGTGACAGATGGAACACTGGAGAACATTGTTACCCAATGGAATCTCATGGAACCAGGTGTCCATGGTGATGGCCTGATGGAACACTGGAAACATGATTACCCAATGGAATCTCATGGAACCAGGTGTCCATGGTGACAGATGGAATGATGAGGAACTTGAGAACATTGTTACCCCATCAGGACCTAATGATGACAAAGCCTGATGGGTTTCCATGGACCAGGTGTCCATGGTGACAGGCCTGATGGAACATGGAGAAAATTGTTACCTAATGGAATCCATGGGAACCAGGTGTCCATGGGGTGACACTGGAGAACATTGTAGATGGAACACTGGAGAACATTGTAACCATGGAATCTCATGGGAATGTCATGGTGGACCAGATGGAACACTGGAGAACATTATTACCCAATGGAATCTCATGGAACCTGGTCTCCATGGTGATGGAAGAACTGGAGAACATTTTACGAAATGGAATCTCATGGAACCAGGTGTCCATGGTGACAGAGCCCTGATGGAACACTGGAGAACATTGTTACCCAATGGAATCTCATGAACCAGGTGTCCATGGGACAGGGCCTGGAACACTGGAGAACATTGTTACCCAATGGAAAGAACTTGGATGGTGACAGAGCATAGAAAAACATGGAATCTCAATGGACAGAGCCATGGATCCAGGTGTCCATGGGACAGAGCCTGATGGAACACTGGAGAACATTGTTACCCAATGGAACTCATGGAACCAGGTGTCCATGGTGACAGAGCCATGGAACACTGGAGAAAATTGTTACCCAATGGAATCTCATGGAACCAGGTGTCCATGGTGACAGAGCCTGATGGAACACTGGAGAACATTTTTACCTAATGGAATCTCATGGAACCAGGTGTCCATGGTGACAGGCCTGATGGAACACTGGAGAACATTGTAACCAATGGAATCTCATGGAACCAGATGTCCATGGTGACAGGCCTGATGGAACACTGGAGAACATTGTTACCCAATGGAATCTCATGGAACCAGGTGCCCATGGTGACAGAGCCTGATGGAACACAGGACAAATTTTACCCAATGGAATCTCATGGAACTAGATGTCCATGTGTCCACAGACTGATGGAACACTGGAGAACATTGTTACCAAATGGAATTCATGGAACCAGGTGTCCATGGTGGGCCTGATGGAACACTGGAGAAAAATTACCCAATGGAATCTCATGGAACCAGGTGTCCATGGTGACAGAGCCTGATGGAACACTGGAGAACATTGTTACCCAATGGAATCTCATGGAACCAGGTGTCCATGGATGGCCTGATGGAAACACTGGAGAACATTGTTACCCAATGGAATCTCATGGAACCAGGTGTCCATGGTGACAGAGCCTGATGGAACCCTGGGAAGAACATTGTTACCTAATGGAATCTCATGGAACCAGGTGTCCATGGTGACAGATGGAACACTGGAGAACATTGTTACCCAATGGAATCTCATGGAACCAGATGTCCATGGTGACAGGGCCTGATGGAACACTGGAGAAAATTGTTACCCAATGGAATCTCATGGAACCAGGTGTCCATGATCACAGGCCTGATGGAACACTGAGAACATTTTCCTCCATGGAGGCCTGTCCATGGTGACAGAGCCTGATGGAACACTGGAGAACATTGTTACCAATGGAATCTCATGGAACCAGTGTCCATGGTGACAGAGCCTGATGGAACCCTGGAGAAAATTGTTACCAATGGAATCTCATGGAACCAGGGTGTCCATGGGTGGCCTGATGGAACACTGGAGAACATTGTTTCCCAATGGAATTCATGGAATTGTGTCTTCCATGGTGACTGATGGAACACTGGAGAACATTGTTACTCAATGGAATTCTATGGAACCAGGTGTCCTGACAGGCCTGATGGAACACTGGAGAACATTTTACCCAATGGAATCTCATGGAACCAGGTGTCCATGGTGACAGGGCCTGATGGAACACTGGAGAACATTGTCACCCAATGGAATCTCATGGAACCAGGTGTCCATGGTGACAGAGCCTGATGGAACACCAGGAGAACATTGTTACCCAATGGAATCTCATGGAACCAGGTGTCCATGGTGACAGACAGATGGAACACTGGAGAACATTGTTACTCAATGGAATCTCATGGAATCCAGGTGTCCATGGTGACAGAGCCATGGAACACAGGAGAACATTGTTTCCCAATGGAATCTCATGGATCCAGGTGTCCATGGTGACAGAGCCATGGAACACTGGAGAACATTGTTACCCAATGGAATGTCATGGAACCAGGTGTCCATGGTGAAAGGCCTGATGGAACACTGGAAAACATTGTTACTCAATGGAATCTCATGGAACCAGATGTCCATGGTGGCCTGATGGAACACTGGAGAACATGGAAACCCAATGGAATCTCATGGGAACCAGGTGTCCTTGTGGGACAGATGGAACACTGGAGAACATTGTTACAAAATGGAATCTCATGGAACCAGGTGTCCATGGTGACAGAGCCTGATGGAACACTGGAGAACATTGTTATTAAATGGAATCTCATGGAACCAGGTGTCCATGGTGACAGAGCCTGATGGAACACTGGAAACATTGTTACCCAATGGAATCTCATGGAACCAGGTGTCCATGGTGGTCAGATGGAACACTGGAGAACATTGTTACCCAATGGAATCTCATGGAACCAGGTGTCCATGGTGACAGAGACCTGATGGAACACTGGAGAACATTGTTCCCCAATGGAATCTCATGGATCCAGGTGTCCATGGTGACAGAGCCTGATGGAACACTGGAGAAAATTTTACCCAATGGAATCTCATGGAACCAGGTGTCCATGGACAGACTGATGGAACACTGGAGAACATTTGTTACCCAATGGAATCTCATGGAACCAGGTGTCCATGGTGACAGAGCCTGATGGAACACGGAGAACATTTTTACCCAATGGAATCTCATGGAACCAGGTGTCCATGGTGACAGACCATGGAACACTGGAGAATATTGTTACCCAATGGAATCTCATGGAACCAGATGTCCATGGTGACTGATGGAACACTGGAGAACATTGTTACCCAATGGAATCTCATGGAACCAGGTGTCCATGGCAGCCGGATGGAACACTGGAGAACATTGTTACCCCATGGAATCTCATGGAACCAGGTGTCCATGGTGACAGGCCTGACTGATGGAACACAGGAGAACATTGTTACCCAATGGAATCTCATGGAACCAGATGTCCATGGTGGGACTGATGGAACACTGGAGAACATTGTTACCCAATGGAATCTCATGGAACCAGGTGTCCATGGTGACAGAGCCTGATGGAACACTGGAGAACATTGTTACCCAATGGAATCTCATGGAACCAGATGTCCATGGTGACAGAGCATGATGGAACACTGGAGAACATTTTTGCCCAATGGAATCTCATGGAACCAGGTGTCCATGACAGAGCTGATGGAACACTGGAGAACATTGTTACCTAATGGAGTCTCAGAGGACTAAGGTGTCCATGGTGACGTTACAGGGACCTGATGGAACACTGGAGAACATTGTTACCCAATGGAATCTCATGGAACCAGGTGGTCCATGGTGACACAGCCTGATGGAACACTGGAGAACATTGTTACCCAATGGAATCTCATGGATCCAGGTGTCCATGGTGACAGAACTGAACCTGATGGAACACTGCAGAACATTGTTACCCAATGGAATCTCATGGGACCAGGTGTCCATGGTGAACCAGGCCTGATGGAACACTGGAGAACATTACAACCAATGGAATCTCATGGAACCAGGTGTCCATGGTGACAGAGATGGTGAACTGGAGAACATTGTTACCTAATGGAATCTCATGGACCCAGGTATCCATGGTGACAGAGCCTGATGGGAACACTGGAGAACATTTTTACCCAATGGAATCTCATGGAACCAGGTGTCCATGGTGACGGTGGGACTGATGGAACACTGGAGAACATTGTTACCAATGGAATCTGATGGAACCTCATGTCCATGGTGGGCCCTGATGGAACACTGGAGAACATTTTTACCCAATGGAATCTCATGGGACCAGGTGTCCATGGTGACAGAGCCTGATGGAACACTGGAGAACATTGTTACCCAATGGAATCTCATGGAACCAGGTGTCCATGTCACAGGCCTGATGGAACACTGGAGAACATTGTTACCCAATGGAATCTCATGGAACCAGGTGTCCATGGTGACAGAGCCTGATGGAACACTGGAGAAAATTGTTACCCAATGGAATCTCATGGATCCAGGTGTCCATGGTGACAGCCTGATGGAACACTGGAGAACATTGTTACCCAATGGAATCTCATGGAACCAGATGTCCATGGTGACAGGCCTGATGGAACACTGGAGAACATTGTTACCCAAATGGAATATCATGGAACCAGGTGTCCATGGTGACAGAGCCTGATGGAACACTGGAGAACATTGTTACCTAATGGAATCTCATGGAACCAGGTTTCCATGGTGACAGAACTGGATGGAACACTGGAGAACATTGTTACCCAATGGAATCTCAGGAACCAGGTGTCCATGGTGACTGATGGAACACTGGAGAACATTGTTACCAATGGAATCTCATGGAACCAGGTGTCCATGGTGACAGGACCTGATGGAACACTGGAGAACATTTTTTTCCAATGGAATCTCATGGGAACCAGGTGTCCATGGTGACAGAGCCTGAGGGAATACTGGATAACATTTTAACCCAATGGAATCTCATAGAACCTGCTGTCCATGGTGACAGAGATGGATGAACACAGAGAACATTGTTTACCCAATGGAACACTATGGAACCAGGGTGCCCATGATGACAGAGCCATGGAATACAGGAGAACATTTTTACCCAATGGAATCTCATGGAATTAGGTGTCCATGGTGACAGAGACCCATGGAACACTGGAGAACATTGTTGCAAATGGAATCTCATGGAACCAGATGTCCATGGTGACAGCCTGATGGAACACTGGAGAAAATTGTTACCCAATGGACCTCATGGAACCAGGTGTCCATGGTGCCTTGATGGAACACTGGAGAACATTGTTACCCCAATGAATTCTCATGGAACCAGGTGTCCATGGAAGGCCTGATGGAACACTGGAGAATATTGTCACCCAATGGAATCTCATGGAACCAGGTTTCCATGGTGACAGAGCCTGATGGAACCCTGGAGAAAATTGTTACCCAATGGAATCTCATGGAACCAGGTGTCCATGGTGACAGATGGACCTGATGGAACACTGGAGAACATTTTTACCTAATGGAATCTCATGGGACCAGGTGTCCATGTGTGGCCTGAGGGAATACTGGAGAACATTGTTACCCAATGGAATCTCATGGAACCTCATGTCCATGGTGACAGGCCTGATGGAACACTGGAGAACATTGTTACCCAATGGACACTCATGGATCCAGGTGTCCATGATCACAGAGCCATGGAACACAGGAGAACTTTTTTACCCAATGGAATCTCATGGAATTAGGTGTATGGTGACAGAGCCATGGAACACTGGAGAACATTTTACCAAATGGAATCTCATGGAACCAGGTGTCCATGGTGACTGATGGAACACTGAGAACATTATTACCCAATGGAATCTGATGGAACCAGCTGTCCATGGTGACAGGGCCTGATGGAACAATGGAGAACATTGTTACTAATGGAATCTCATGGAACCAGGTGTCCATGATGGTGCTGGCCTGATGGAACACTGGAGAACATTGTTATGTAATGGAATCTCATGGGACTCCAGGTGTCCATGGTGACCTGATGGAACACTGGAGAACATTGTTAACCAATGGAATCTCATGAAACCAGGTGTCCATGGTGACACAGCCTATAACAGAGGGGACATTTTTACCTAATGGAATCTCATGGAACCAGGTGTCCATGGTGACAGAGCCTGATGGAACACTGGAGAACATTGTTACCCAATGGAATCTCATGGAACCAGGTGTCCATGGTGGGACAGATGGAACACTGGAGAACATTGTTACCCAATGGAATCTCATGGAAGCAGATGTCCATGGTGACAGAGCCTGATGGAACACTGGAGAACATTACCCAATGGAATTTCATGGAATCTGGTGTCCATGGTAACAGAGATGGAACACAGGAGAACATTGTTACAAAAGGGAATCTCATGGACCTAGGTGTCCATGGTGACAAGAGTAATGGAACACTGGAGAACGTTGTTACCCAATGGATTCTCATGGAACCAGATGTCCATATTGGGCCTGATGGAACACTGGAGAACATTGTTACCAAATGGAGTCTCATGGAACCAGGTGTCCATGGTGGGGCCTGATGGAACACTGGAGAACATTGTTACCCCATGGAATCTCATGGAACCAGGTGTCCATGGTTGGGCCTGATGGAACACTGGAGAACATTGTTAGCCAATGGAATCTTATGGAACCAGGTGTCCCATGGTGACAGATGGAACACTGGAGAACATTGTTACCCAATGGAATCTCATGGAATCAGGTGTCCATGGTGGAGCCTGATGGAACACAGGAGAACATTGTTACCCAATGGAATGTCATGGAACCAGGTGTCCATGGTGGGCCTGATGGAACACTGGAGAACATTGTTAACCAATGGAATCTCATGGAACCATGTGTCCATGGTGACAGATGGAACACTGGAGAACATTGCCACCAATGGAATTTCATGGAACCACGTGTCCATGGTGATGGGCCTGATGGAACACTGGAGAACATTGTTGCCCAATGGAATCTCATGGAATTAGGTGTGTGGTGACAGAGCACAATGGAACACTGGAGAACATTTTACCCAATGGAATCTTCATGGAACCAGGTGTCCATGGTGACAGAGCCATGGAACACAGGAGAACATTTTTACCCAATGGAATGTCATGGAACCAGGCATTGTCATGGTGACAGAGCCATGGAACACTGGAATGTTTTTACCCAATGGAGTGTCAATGGACCAGATGTCCAGAAAGAGCCGGATGGAACAATGGAGAACATTGTTACCTAATGGAATCTCATGGAACCAGGTGTCCATAAGACAGAGCCTGATGGAACACTGGAGAACGTTGTTACCACAATGGGAATTCATGAATCCAGGTGTCCATGTTGACAGAACTGGACCTGATGGAACACTGGAGAACATTGTTCTAATGGAATTTATGGAACCAGGTGTCCATGTCGGGCCTGATGGAACACTGGAGAAGATTGTTACCCCATGGAATGTCATGGAACCAGGTGTCCATGGTGACAGAGCCTGATGGCACACTTCAGAACATTGTTCCCCCATGGAATCTCATGGAACCAGGTGTTCATGGTGACAGATGGAACACTGGAGAACATTGTTCCCCCATGGAATCTCATGGAACCTGGTCTCCATGGTGACGCCTGATGGAACACTGGAGAACATTGTTATAAACGGAATCTCATGGAAACCAGGTGTCCATGGTGACCTGATGGAACCCTGGAGAACATTGTTACCAATGGAATCTCATGGAACCAGGTGTCCCATGGTGACGTTCTGGAACCTGATGGAACACTGGAGAACATTGTTTCCCAATGGAATCTCATGGAACCAGGTGTCCATGGTGGGCCTGATGGAATACTGGACAACATTGTTACCAAATGAATCTCATAGAACCTCATGTCCATGGTGACAGAGCCTGATGAAAACATAGGAGAACATTGTTACCCAATGGACACTCATGGATCCAGGTGCCCATGATCACAGAGCCAAAACGACGGAAACTTTTTACCCAATGGAATCTCATGGAATTAGGTGTCCATGGTGACAGAGCCTGATGGAACACTGGGAAAATTTTTACCCAATGGAATTACATGGAACCAGGTGTCCAATGACAGAGCCTGATGGAACACTGGAGAATATTTTACCCAATGGAATCTCATGGAACCAGGTGTCCATGGTGACAGAGCCTGATGGAACACTGGAGAACATTGTTACCCAATTGAATCTCATGGAACCAGGTGTCCATGGTGACTGATGGAACACTGGAGAACATTGTTACTCAATGGAATGTCATGGAACCAGGTGTCCATGGTGACAGAGCCTGATGGAACATGGAGAAAATTGTTACTTAATGGAATGTCATGGAACCAGGTGTCCATGGTGACAAGCTGGACCTGATACCTGAGAACATGAACCCAATGGAATCTCTTAGAACCAGGTGTCCATGGTGACAGAGCCTAATGGAACCCTGGAGAAAATTGTTACCTAAAGGAATCTCATAGAACCAGGTGTCCATGGTGACAGATGGAACACTGGAGAACATTGTAACCAATGGAATCTCATGGAACCAGGTGTCCATGGTGACAGAGCCTGATGGAACACTGGAGAACATTGTTTTAATGGAATCTCATAGGAACCAGGGTGTCCATGGTGACAGAGCCTGATGGAACACTGGAGAACATTGTTGTTAATGGAATCGCTCATGGAACCAGGTGTCCATGGTGACAGAGCCTGATGGAACCTGGAGAGAATATTGTTACCTAATGGAATCTCATGGAACCAGGTGTCCATGGTGACAGAGCCTGATGGAACCCTGAGAAAATTGTTACCCCATGGGAACCATTGTTATGGGGGGCCAGATGGAATACTGGAGAACATTGTTACCCAATGGGTCCTCATGGAACCAGGGTGTCCATGGTGACACAGCCTGATGGAACCCTGGAGAAAATTGTTACCCTAATGGAATCTCATGGAACCAGGTGTCCATGGTGAAGGCCTGATGGAACACTGGAGAACATTGTTACCCAATGGAATCTCATGGACCAGGTGTCCATGGTGACAGAGCCTGGATGGAACTATGGATCACATGAAATTGTTCCATGGTGGGACGGATGGAAATGGATCTCAATGGAATCTCACCAGGTGTCCATGGTGATGGTGGACCTGATGGAACACTGGAGAACATTGTTTCCCAATGGGAATCTCATGGAACGAGGTGTCCTTGGTGGACCTGATGGAATATTGGAGAACATTGTAACCCAAATGGAATCTCATGGAACCTCATGTCCATGGTGACAGAGCACGATGGAACACAGAACATTATTACCCAATGGACACTCATGGAACCAGGTGTCCATGGTGAGCCATGGAACACTGGACAACATTTTTACCTAATGGAATCTCAGCGGGAATTAGATGTCCATGGTGGACCTGATCGAACACTGGAGAACATTGTTACCAAATGGAGTCTCATGGAACCAGATGTCCATGGTGGCCTGATGGAACACTGGAGAACATTGTTACCCCATGGAACCTCATGGAACCAGGTGTCCATGTTGGAGAAAGATGGAACACTGGACAACATTGTTACCCAATGGAATCTCATGGAATCAGGTGTCCTGGTGGACAGAGTTAACCAATGGAATGGAACAGGGCCTGGAGAACATTTTTACAAATGGAATCTCATGGAACCTGGTGTCCATGGTGGAGTCTGATGGAACACTGAGAACATTGTTACCCAATGGAATCTCATGGAACCAGGTGTCCATGGTGGGCCTGATGGAACTTGCTGGAGAACATTTTTTCCCAATGGAATGTCATGGGACCACGTGTCCATGGTGACAGAGCACTGATGGAATACAGGAGAACATTGTTACCAAATGGAATGTTATGGAACTAGGTGTCCATGTGACAGAGCCTGATAGAACCCTGGACAAAATTTTTACCTAAGGGAATCTCATGGAACCAGGTGTCCATGGTGACAGCTGGACCTGATGGAACACTGGAGAACATTGTTACCCAATGGAATCTCATGGAACCAGATGTCCATGATGGGCTTGATGGAACACTGGAGAACATTGTTACTCAATGGAATCTCAGGAAACCATGTGTCCATGGTGACAGCCTGATGGAACCCTGGAAAAATTTTACCTAATGGAATCTCGGGAACCAGGTGTCCATGGTGACAGAGGGACACTGGAGAACATTTTTTACCCCATGGAATCTCATGGAAGCGAATATCCATGTCAGACAGATGGAACCCTGGAGAAAATTGTTACTCAATGGAATTTCATGGAACCAGGTGTCCATGGTAGGCCTGATGGAACACTAAAACATTGTTACCCAATGGAATCTCATGAACCAGGTGTGCATGGTGACAGATTGAACACTTGATAACAATTGAGCCTTAATGGAATGTCACAGTCCACGTGTCCATGGTGACGGTGAGCTTGATGGAATACTGACAACATTGTTTCTAAATGGAAATGGAATGTCCATAGGGAACCTGGAGCATTGTCCAAATGGTGAACACAGAGCCTGATGAAACCCAGGAGACAAAATGGTTCATGGGATCCAGGTGCCCATGATCACAAGAGCCATGAGAACTTTTCATGGACCAACACTGGAGGGATCCATGGTGACAGAGCATGGTGGACCTGACGGAATACTGAGAACATTATTACCCCTAATGGAACCTGGCTCATGGTGACCCGGTGTCCATGGTGACAATGGGCCTTGATGGAACACTGGAGAATATTGTTACTAAATGGAATGTCATGGAACCAGGTCCATGGTGACAGAGCCATGGAACCCAGGAGAAAATTTTTACTCAATGGAATCTCATGGAACCAGGTGTGTATGGTGATAGAGGAACATGGAACATTCCTTTCAATGGAAAAGGTGTTTCTGATGGAAATGGAATAATGTTGCCCAGGACTCAGGTGTCCAGGTGACAGGGACAGATGCGGACGGAACCCCTTGGAGAAATTGTTACCCAATGGAATCATGGATCCAGGTGTCCATGGTGATGGTGACAGAGACGTGATGGAACCCTGAGAAAATTGTTACCAATGGAATCTCATGGACCCTGAGAGAATAGGTGTAACCCATGAATCTCATAGAACCTCAGGGCTGGACCATGACGACAGAATACGATGGAGAACATTGTAACCCAATGGGACACTCATGGAACCAGGTGTCCATGATCACTGATGGAACACATCTTTTACCCAATGGAATCTCATGGAAGAAAAGTCCATGGTGAGCAAGCAAATGGAACAGGAGAACGTTTTTACTAAATGGAGTCTTATGGAACCAGGTGTCCATGGTGACATTGCCTGATGGAACACTGAGAAAATTGTTACCTAATGGAATCTCCGGAACCAGGTGTCCATGACAGAGCCTGATGGAACACTGGAGAACATTGTTACTAAATGGAATGTCTGAGAACCAGGTGTCAAGATAGATGGACACTGAGAACACAACTACTAGAATCTCATGGGAACACATGTGGCAGAAGTATTGGAACACTGAGAATGGAATCTCATGGAACCAGGTGTCCATGGTGACAGAGCCTGATGGAACCCTGGAGAAAATTGTTACTAAATGGAGTATCATGGGACCAGATGTCCATGGTGACAGACCTGACGGAACTTAGAGAACATTGTTACCCAATGGAATCTCAAGGAACCTGGGTCTATGGCGTCAGGGCTGGACCTGACGGAATACTGGAGAACATTGTTACCCAATGGAATCTCATAGAACCCGGTGTCCATGGTGACAGAGCCTGATGGAACCCTGGAGAAAATTGTGACATAATGGAATCTCATAGAACCAGGTGTCCATGGTGAAAGATGGAACACTGGAGAACATTGTTACCCCATGGAATTTCATGGAACCAGGTGTCCATGGTGACAGAGCCTGATGGAACACTGAGAATATTGTTTCCTAATGAACTCTGGACCCAGGAACCAGGTGTTCATGGTAATAGATGGAACACTGGAGAACATTGTTTCATAATGGAATCTCATGGAACGAGGTGTCCATGGTGGGCCTGAGGGAATATTGAGAACATTGTAAACCCAATGGAATCATGAACTAGGGTGTCCATGGTGACAGAGCACGATGGAACACTGGAGAACATTGTTACCCAATGGACACTCATGGATCCAGGTGTCCATGATCACAGAGCCATGGAAATTAGGAGAAAATTGTTACCTAATGGAATCTCATGGAACCAGGTGTCCTTGGTGACAGAGCCTGATGGAACACTGGAGAACATTGTTACCAAATGGAAACTCATGGAGATGTCCAGGTCACAGGGCCTGAGGGAACACTGGAGCAACCCAATGGAATTTCATGGAAAGGTGTCCATGGTGACAGAGCATGGAACAGTGGAGAACATTGTTTTATGGAATTAGGGGTGTCCCTGGTGACTGATCGAACACTGGAGAACGTTGTTACCAAATGAATCATGGAACCAGATGTGATGTCCATGTCGGCCTGATGGAACACTGGAGAACATTGTTACCAGTGGATTTCATGCGTT
>JALJVW010001771.1:0-40907 GCA_024865655.1 Emberiza elegans
GGTGTTTCAATTTGAATTTTAGACTCTGTGAAAGGTTTGCAATCATGGCCCCAATTGTCTGCATTAAGTCCTTGAGCTTTGTACTGACTCGGTGGGGCTCATTAATGCTTTGAATCTCAAGGTTTTACCGGTGCTGGATTTTCCTTTCTACATTCCTGAATATCTGAGAAGTTTTTCTGCAATCCTGGCCTCCCATCTTGTAGTCCCCTGAAGAGTCACTCAGTTGGATTCCTGCTTCAGTTTTTAAATAACTTGGGGATACAGACCTCAATGAGAGCCTCCAATTTCTGCTAATTTTGCTATCAGACACTTTGGGCTCATTAATTTCTTCTGACTTTGTTTCCCTTTTCTGGGAAAGGTTTGTGCAATCTAAGCCCCCTCTCAGGCCCTGAGGCTTTGTACTGACACTCAGCTCCAAATGTACCACTTTGGATTTTCCTCACTCTGAATAGGACCAACTGGCAAGTCCTGCAAGGGATGGACCAAGACCATGGCTCTGCCTTGATTTCCTCTGGTCTGGGAGTGCACCAGTTCATTAGGAAGGTTTCCTTTTACAGTTATGGAGAAATATTTCAAAGAATTCTAAAAATATGTAATCTATTTTAAGAGTGTATTTTATTGTTGTCTTTAGAAGAGCTGATTGCAGCATTCTGTGATTGATATTGATCCAGGGTCTCCCTAAGGAGGTCTGGCCAGGTCAGGAAGTTGTACCTTGGAGCTGACCCAGTGTGGACAACCTTGCCTCACATTCCCCAACCCCATGTGAGAAACGATTTTCTTTCAAAATTTAAATGGTTTTTAGATCTTATCAAAATACAACAGAAGACTGAATAAAGAAAGAATACAGCATGGGGAGCAAAGGATTCAGTCACCATGTGCTCATCTACAAAATGGATGTTCTGTCTTTTACCTCTAGCCCTCCCAAAGTCTTGTCAATCATCTCCTTCTTCACTGTCCAGTGGTGGAGATCACTGTCTTACACCTTGATTGGAGGTCAGGTGCTGCCACAGTAACAAGCCAACCCTCCCAAATGCCCCAACTACTGAGGCCATCCTGTGATAACAATGCAAGGGAGGGAAGGATAACTATACATCTACAAAACTTCTCTTATATATATTTAATATTCACCCCTTAATTGTGAGAGTCAACCATAGGATTACTCATCTATAACAAACCCCCTTTTCTTTTCTATAAGTCATTTTGCTTGAAAAAAATTAAGTGAAAAAACTTTCTGTCTCTCTTGAATGAGTCATACCAGCATCTGTTGATGTGGGCAAGGACAGTGGGAACAGGAGAAAAAAATCCAGGTTTTCCTTAGACACACTTATTTGGAATGGACAAAGGGCATCCCAGAGGTCCAGTATGGCTTTGACTCCCATCTACCATGCCTATGTGGCTGCTACCCATAGTCAGTGTATCTTAGGGGTGAGTACAGAGAGGCCAACTCGGTCCTGCCCTCCAGTCCCTGTTGAATTAAAAGACAACTGAGGAATGACAGAGGTCTGGTCTGGCCTTTTGTCCCCACCTTACCATGCCTATGGGGTTGTTACCTGCAGCAGGGCTATGGAGCCTTCTTGGTAGCAAACAAAGGCCCAACCTTGGTCTTGCCCTCCTTCCTTTGTCTTATTTTCTTAAAGAAGCTGTCCCATTACCTTTTACAGTCCCTTGTGTACTTCCCTCAACAGATGCTGGTAATTCTCACCCATTAAAACAGGAAGACAGTTCTCAAGCTGGTTGGTGGAAGCTTGACTCTACTTTTGGGCATCTTGGTGTTTTTCTGGTTGTCTCTCAGTCTCTGCTTGAGAGTCAATCTTGTTTCACCCAGCCTGGATGTTATAGTCCATTCTTTGGGTTCTTCTACTGGGCCTTTGACTCTGTTGCCATGAGTCCATCCCCGCTCTGCAGTTCGCACGGCCGATTCGGTGGTGAGCAGTACCTGAAAGGGACCTTCCCACTGAGGAGTTTGAGGCTGATCTCTCCATGACTTAATCACCCATTTCCTGGGATTAATATTATGGATTCTGAAATCCAGGGTGGTAGTTTGAGGAATTGCCCCTTTATGTCTTAGCCCTTCTAAGGTTTGTGCTATAGACATCACTTATTTCTTGGCATTGGCTTCCCCCTTCCTCATAGGTGGCAACATTCTGGGGTGAGGTCAGGAAGGGTAACCCAAACATCATTTCATAGGGTGACACCCCCAGATCTGACTGGGGTTGGGTTCTAATTCTTAATAATGCCAAAGGGAGACATTTTATCCATGACATTTGGGTTTCTATCATTACTTTAACTAGAGCTCTTTTAAGAGTCTGATTCATTCTCTGACTGGAATTCTATGGATGCCATGGAGTGTGTAATTCCTATTTTACTCCAGGGCCTGACCAATTTCTGCAATATTTTGTATGTGAAATGAGTTCCCCATCTGAATCAATCCTGTTTGCTATCCCATACTGGGGAATGATTGATTCTAGAAGTGTTTTACTCCCAACACTGGCATTGACTTTCACAGTGGGTACCACCTCTACCCAATGAGTCACATGATCTACTATCACTGGCAAAAACTTCTACCTTGTATGTGGGGAAGCTCAGTAAAATCTACTTGGAGTTTTTGAAAGGGCCATAAGGCTAGTTCTCACCCTCCTCTGGGTGTTTTTCTCATGATTTTCTTATTCACTTGTTGACATATCACACACCATTCAGTTGCTGGCTTAGCTATTCTGAAAATTCCTGTGCATCCCAAATCCCTTAGAAATTGATCTCTTAGCACTTGTGTACCCCAATGTTGTTCCATGTATGCCTTCTAGCATTTTCTTGTCCATGGGTATTATTCAAAAGTTGCCTCCCATCTGCTAATCTCCACTTCCCTTTGTTATCTTTCTTGGCCCCTATTTTAAGGAGTTCTTCCTCTTCTGTCCCACTGAATACAAGGACCTTTTGCATTTCTCTCATGGGAGTTAATACTATTGTTAGTTTTTCTGTCTCTGATTCAGTTGCATTTTTAGCTTCTACACTGGCTAAATTGTTCCCTTGCACCTCCTGAGTCTCCTCTTTTTGATGTCCTTTAACATACACCACCACTACTTCCTCTGGTAATTGTAAGGTTTCTAACACTTCTAAGGCAAATTTTTCATGAATCAGTCCCTTTCCCTTTGAATTTAATAGCCTCCTCTCTTCCCAAATTTTTCCAAAGGTATGCACTATTCCAAAAGTCTATTTTCATTCTGTATATTTTGTTGCCCTTTTCTGTGCTAATATTTCCAGAGCTCACTTTAGGGCATACAACTCACATGCTTGGGCTGACCAGTTGGAAGGTAACTTTCCCTTTTCTATGGCCACTAACCCTTCATCCACTATAGTGTACCCCGATAACCTGTGTCCCTTTATTACCTGTGAAGATCCATGGATGTACAATTGTTTCCCTTCCTGGAGTGGTTGATCTGTCAGGTCCTATCTTACTTTAGTTTGATAGTTCATAACCTGTAGGCAATTATGTATTAGTTCCTCACCTGGTTCTCCATACAAAAACTGGGCAGGGTTGAGTTGGTTACTCAGCATTAGCTCTAAACCATTATCTATTAAGATGGCTTCATACTTTAGCACTTGGGAATCAGTGAGCCATTTCTCAGCCTTTTGGCTCAGGACACTCCTTACTGAGTTTGGGATATATATCTTCAATTTTCCCCAAAAGGTTAATTTTTTGCTTTCTGCTATGAGTAGGCCAGTCCCAGCCTGAATGCAGGTTGGCCACCCCTGGCTGACAGGGTCTAGCAGTTTTGCTAAATAGGCCACTGGTTTCCTGGATCCTCCCCCGTCCTGGGCTAACACTCCATGTGCTACCCCTTGTTCTACATCCACAAACAGATAGAAGGGTTTGTCTAAGGCTGGAAGACTCAGTTCTGGTGCACTGACTAATTTTCACTTTAAAGCTTCAAACTGTTCATCATCTTTTTCCCACCTAATCTCTTCTTCAACTAACTTTTCATACAAGAACTTGACCGCCTTATCTCTGGCCTTCATTGAAGCAGTTTCTCTGAGCCTAGGTTTTGCAGTCAGGCTAAATAGCTATGTTTTCTAACCACAGACTCAACTCAAAAATGTACATTTCACCTAAATCAAAATGGATTTCTACCCTGGAAAATTTCTACTTTGCTTCAAAGGGAGGATGAGTACACTGTGCCCCTTGCACAGGATGGGAAAAGCTTGTTGCTAGCAGGCACGGCTGTGACACCACCTCACCTCCAAGAAAGTAGCCTCCACCAATGGATGGTAAAAAAGAGTTGACAGACAGACTTTGGGAAGGGCCAGGGTTAGTGATGGAACCACAGGGGTATAAAAGGCGGAGCAGCCACTTTGTAAACAAGCACATGGCAGTTTGATTCCATGCTTTCACTGGTGCAATTTTTCTTTATTCAGTCTTGTTGTATTTTATAATAAACCTCTGAAATTTTAAAAGTGAGCATCCTTTTTCACAAGGTAGTATTTTCTTCTAGTTACTCAAAATTATTCATATTCAGCAACTTCTCCAGCAGCAAATATACCCACAAGTTCCTCCGAGACAAATCAAAATATGACAGAACCTCCATGGAAAATATACCTGTTTTCTAGGAACTGCACAGAAAAATGTCTCCAAGTTTTCTTCACTTAAAAGCCTGGGTAAATCCAGGCTCATAATCATGATACCCAAGAATTTACCACCAGAGTGAACACATCAAACTCCAACACACAGGGACTCAAGGACACAAACTGCACACACATCCCTCACACCCATGCTTGGAACCATCTGCCTGCTGTAATATATGTTAGAAATAATTCATGCTATAAAAGAATGTATTTTATAAAGATTGCGAAATCCAAACGAGTCTCTGACCACAAGCAGCCCCAGAGGCAGACGTCTATTCAAATTCTGAAATTCCTGAAGGTGGCAGGAGAACAATTGGCAGTTAGCTCATGAACAGACACGCACCCAGCGCGATGATCACTGTTATCCCGAGTCATGGGAAGATGCCTAAGAGCGATCATCGCCCTGTTGATAACATGGATCAAGATAGCCAAAGTCGCCAGAAAGATACATGTGAATACGCGACTTCTCGGATTTGATCAACGCTGGCTATCAACCAGGAAATGGCGATTGTCCAGCTCTGCACAGTGAAAGAACCAACTATGAAGAGTTACAAAAGAAACTTGGACTCCTTTGCCTCAGGCATAATAAACTGTATAAAATATCCCCGCAAGAAGCGGCTCTCGTGAACGAGGGGGGTCCGATGCGATAGAGGTCGGATCCAGGTTCACCCAGCGCCGATCCTGGGCTCGACGCTGTCTCTTTGGCTGTGGTGGTTTTGAGGATCGTATTTTGGTCGCAGAAAAAGATAAATCTTTTCGCATTTTTGATAATTTGGCTTTCGATTGATCATTTATAACACTGCTGAGCTGAGGACAAGAAGCGACCAGAATAGCCCGGGCACTCCAGCTTCACTGCAAGGCATCCGGCAGCCTTGAAGGTACAAAGCGAGCACAGGTCGGAGATCCTTCTGTCCAGAGCGAGCCCGGAGCAGCTCCCACACGCCGCAGCCCCTCCCCAGGCACAGCTCCGGGCGCAGCCGGGGCCGCTCCGCCTGCGCGGGGCCGCTGCCGGGCGCTGTCGCGGCTCCTCCCGCGGGGCGGAGCTGACGCGGCCCCGGCGGCCCCGGCCCGGCCCCGCTGCGCTCCGAGCGCGGCCCCGGAGCGGCCCCGGCTGAGGCAGCGGGGAACGGGCGGCGAGGGGCCGGGGGGATGGGGCGCTCCGGGAACGGGCGGACATCCCGGCAGAGGGGAGAGAGACCTGGCAGAGGGAGGAGCGAGCGGGAGAGGGGAGAGATGCTGGGAGGAGGGGGAAAATCCCAAGAGAGGGGGACGAGCCCGGGAGTAGGGGAGATCACGGGAGAGGGGGGGTGAGATCCCTGGGAAAGGGTGGGCAGCCTTCCAAGAGGGTAGAGCCGGGGAAAGAGGAGAGAGCCCTGGGAGAGGGGGAGATCCTGGAAGAGGGAGGAGTAATCGGGAGAAGGGGAGATCCAGGAGACGAATAAAAGCACTGGCTACAGCCCGGGAAAGGGGGGAGCTTGGGACAAGGGGTAGCTCGGGACTGGGGAAAACCCGAGAGAGGAGGGAGAACCCAGGAGACGGGGGAGAACCTGAGAACAGGGGGGAGATCCGGAGTAGAGTGGAGAGGGCCTGGGAAAGGGGGAAAGACGTGGGAGAAGAGAGCCCAAACGGCGGGAGTCCGGGAGCGGAGGCTCCTGCAGGCGGACTGGGAGCCCGGAGAGCCTGAATCAGGGAGGCCTGCAGCTGTGACGAGAATGGGCGCGGGGCAGGGCGGTTCGGGAGAGCGCGGCTGCAGGGCTGGCTCCGGAGCCGGAGGCGCGGGGGAAGCGCTGCTCGGCAGCCCTGGCGGCGCTGGGAGCACAGCCCCCTGCCCGGGAGGCAGCGCCGGGCGCCGCCCGGCTTCCCAGCGAACCGCGGCACCGCTGGAGCCGCCTGACCAAACCCGCGGCAGCTGGAGCATCGGTCCCTGCCTGGGCCCGAGGCTCACCTGCGCCAGGTGCACCAGAGCATCGCCTCTGCCTTGACAACCCACAACAAGCAGTGCCCGGCAGGGACTGCAGATCCCCACTGGTGGCAGAGAAAAAAGAGCAAAGGAATCTTCCGTGGGAGAATATAGGCAATAGGATGAGGTGTCACTGCCCAATGTGTCCAGATGCACTCACAAGGATATGATTGCTCTTGGCTCAGAACATGGAAAAAAGTGGGCAGACACAAATCAGAAGCTGGTTGCAATATCCAGGGATCCGTTATCAGAATAAAATGCTACACAGCTGCTGGAATGCTTAATGGATGACTAATTACCCCTTGCAAAACAATCTGGACATCTTAGGGGCAGCATACTTATCTCTCAAAATTACTCTAGAGTTATGATTAAGAAAATTTTGAAGAAAGGCTCATAGACCCACATTTTAATGCAGTTGCTGTGGGTTTGATAAATGAAATCTGCTTTTAACGTCTTGATTTTCCTAAAGGTTTGTGGGTTTTTGTTTTTTTTTTTCACACACGTATGCATGCTAAATTTGAGAATCTAAGGTAAGGTCTTTTTATAGGGGATATGGAAGAGACAGGTCTCCAGTCAGCAATATGTCAGTGAGAGACAGCTGAGCGATGATTACTGAGAAGAAGAACAGCCCTGCAATAGAGGTGTGAGCCCTGGCTGATACTCAGTAGAACCACCTTAGGCAGGATCAGTAACAAGCTTTTGAAGAGTGAAGGGCCTAATCCTTTGGTGCAGTACTGTATGGACTTTGGAATCACTACACCATTGCAAATAGGTTCCCTTTCCAGCAGAAGAGACTTCCATCTGCTGCCTCTGCCAGAGACACTGGGATGGACAGAGTGAGCAAGGCTCAGTCAGCTCGCAGGGTTATTTGCACAGAGGGCTGTAACAACATGAGAAGCCAAAAGCAAACAAGCTCATAGCCTGATTCCAGAACTGCTCATGCATCTATGTCCGTGCTGGCAAGACAAGAAGGTGCTTCAGACCTTAAAGGCGGGAGGACCAGGAAAAATGTGAACAGCTTGCCTCTACAACAGGAAAAAAAAAAAAAGCTTTTGTAATGCAGCCACATGTATCTGTCTTTCAGGGGGATGGGGGGAAATTTTTTTTTTCAGTTCACTGGGCAAAACCCTCAGGAATTGCTCCCATCAGTTGCTGTTTTGAACTGTGCGCCAGCCTGAGTTGGTCATACTGCCAAACAAACACCTTTGCTCTGGCTCAGGCAGAAAAAAAAAAAGGCTGTGAGGCGCTTTTGCAGATGTGCCCTGTGCTGTAATGAAGGCCTCATTGTATCTGTCTTTCAGAAAGGAATAAAGAAACACAGATTGCCCTCACTGAAATTATTCTCCACCCTTCCAAATCAGTTCAGGACTCAAGCAAAACCCTCAGGCACATTCCCGACTCCAGGGCCCGGCTGCTCCCAGCAGCTCACCAGCTCCGGGGCTCAGGCTGCTCCGGCCTCTGTTTTGCTCTGTGGGGCTCACCCCAGGCAGAGCAGCCTCACAAGCAGCTCTGGCACGGAATCCCCAGGCCTGAATCAGCCAAATCCCATCAAAAGGAACCAAACAATATAATTAGATAATATCAATTTTAATTAATTGGTTAAAAAATTATAAAATTGGATACAATAATTGGATACAATATATGATTAAAATAAAGGATAATTCGGTTCCAGTAATAGCGCATAAGCAAAGGATAACTGCGGGGTACGGAGTGCGGGGCTCTTGGACCCGTGCCACCCTCCGTACAAAGTTGCCAAGTGAAAATTACCCCCTTATATACCATGTGTTAATACCATATTCTCCAGTTCCGGTTCGTCATCTACCTATCTCCGCCCTCATGAACACCTTTATTGCGCATGCGCCACCACTCAGTTCGGTGGTCGCACAGGTTTTTGGGGGTCTTAATTGATGAAGAATTGCAGTCTTCCTCTTTGTCCTTTGATTCACCTTTGGGTTACACATGCGCACCAAGCTAATATAATATAAGCCAAGAATACATATCACTACATCTATGTATAAAAACAATAAATCCCTTATAATTAACATTTTCCTGGGAGCCAACCAGGTTCTTGTTCATTTTTAGCATCTGCTTCCCCGGCCTTTCCTGTAGGCCTTGGAAACATCTGCTTGAGGGGGGAGAGATGGAACCCCTCCTCTCTCCCTCTTCCTTTGGCATTCTATTTTTATTATTCCCAATTATTATTATATGGTAGATCTTGTCCTTGTGTAAACATCTGCAGAAGGGGGGTGGAGCCCTCCTCTCCCTCTTTTCTTTTGGCATTTCAACTTTTAACTATTTTTATTTCTCCCAAATATTAATTATTAAATGTTATTAAATGGTAGGTATCAATTACTGTTTCCATTTTATCAGCACGAATCATACCTATTTACCACAAATCCCCCATTTCTCTTTTTGATCATTGATTCGTGCTGTATTTTAAAAGGCAGTGCCCTGATATCCTTTATATTCTTCACAATTTAAATTTTCTGTTGTCTCCTTTCAGCTTCAAACTTTTCCAGCATTTCTGCTGCTGCTTCCAGTTTTTCACAATTTTTTTGAATTTGGTTAGCATTTCCTGGGTTATTTCCACCTTTTTAGGTCCTTGCTTTTTAGCCCGGGTCGATTTAGTGGTTAGGACCATTATTGATTTTGGCTTTTCCTTTTTCTGTTATTTCTGAGTCTAAAGGCATTGTTGTGATCTGCATCCCTCGGATCACTGAATGAATTAGTCTAATAAAACATGGAATCATACAAGGCAGAAATAGAAGTCCCAGAGCTGAACATAACACCATGAACCCTAACTTTTTCCACCAAACACCTCCAAAGAGGTTATCCCACCAATCTGCTTTCAAGATCGAAATTCCACTTCTGTACTGGCACATGAGCCACTCTTTTTAATTTCTTCTGCTAGTTCAGTGATTGCTTCCCCATAATCATCAATTTCTACACAGCACTCAGATTCATTAAATCTCCCACAAACTCCTCCTTCTTCTGCTAATAGATAGTCTAGGGCAATCCTGTTTTGGTACACAAATGCCCGCATTTGTGTATATTGCCTGGCCAACATTTTAAAGCACTGGAGGTGTGATTTGACACTACTTCCACCACTGCTTGGAGTCTTATTAACCGATTCAATAGGTAAATTGGGGTCCTATATCCCCATGATCCATCCTGAGCCCATGTTGCTGGGTCATAATATGCTATAATTCTTTCTGCAGGCCATTTGTCCTCCCCCATTTTTGGTTCCTCCTGCTGTTGGAAAATTGAGATTCACATCTCTTTTATTTCGCTGCAGGGTTTCATACAGTGGAGTTCCTAACACATTGCTCCTAGACTTCGGTAGAACAAAGAAGGAGGGTTGTATTACTCCTAAGGTACAGGTCCCTCCCCATTTTGTGGTAATTTCACTGTATGCCCGTTGCCCACAAATCCAATATATCCCATCTGGGGCTTTCCATCTTTTATCAGCTTTTTCTGGTTGTTCCCAATAAGGCCTTAGGCTGTCGATGGATTGGTAGGGGTTAGCTCCAGGTCTTCTGTACCAACATAAATTCATCTGTTCATCCCATTCACAATTTATTTTTTTTTATTGGTCCCCAGTATCCAGTAGGGGTTTCAGGTCGCCAAACCTTTGATCGATTATCCATGTTGACCACCAATGTGGATTTACAAGGAGTATGCCCCACTACTTTATTGAATTTTCTTCCTTCCCGAGTTATACAAAGGGTTCCGATCACTTGATGGCTTAGAATCCACCCTTCAGGTCTCTCCAATGTTCCTGAAATCTGGGTGTGGTTCCATTTTAAAAATTGTTCTGGAGCTAACCCCTCTCCTTTCCAAGGCCATCTCTCAGCCATTTTTAAACCTCCACAAATCCAACATTTGGATAATCCCAATTCTATAGCAATCTCTTGCATCAATCCCACAAACAGATTCTTATTTGAGGTTGGCAGGTCCCAATCTTTGTAGTGCTGTTTAAGCTGTTTATATAATTCAGCCAATTCTTTTGATTCTTTTCTCCTGTTCTTTCCTCTATTCCTCTTTGCTTCTTTTCTTCTTTTATTTTCTCTTTCAATTTTTCCTTTAGTGCCCGGTTTCCCATGCCTGTACTTGGATCATTTCCATTATCATCTTTCTCAAAACAAAAGAACCTTTCCCATATTGAGGGCAAATTTGATCACCATAGGGATAGGGAGCTCGTCCATTATATCCCAAATTTTTCCCTACCCAATACATCTTTCCTTCTTTAACACAAACATTTATAAAGTTGCTGCGGTTGTAGCAGGCAGAACTAACATATGGGTGTGTCACAAACACAGATTCCATCTTGTCTTTAATCCACACAGGGTGATTGCAGTAATTACAAATGTCGAAACTTCTGGGGTTTAACTTTTGCCCAATTGGCTTTTTTATTGTCGAAACTCTGTCCGGTGTGGCTTTCTGGCTTTGGCCAACTGCCCCAGGTACCAGGATGATCACAGTGAAAATAATCCTTAGGAAATCTACCTTTCTACCTTTCTCAAGGCCCCTTGGGTTGCAGCCAAGGGCCGAGATGCCAGTCTTCTCGGTAGCAAAGGTGATATTCCGGGATCTAGTCACTGGTGCTTTTAGTTTCCTTGGCACCCATAGCCTCACAGAGTTTGCTTGTCTCCTTTTTAATGCCATTTCTCAGTACTGGTTGGTTGAAAAGGAATAATTAAAATGACAAGAGCAGGGAAAAGATTAGGCTGAAATACCATAAACCTGTATTTTCAAAGTTTCAGGGATGTGCCAACCACAACAAGATTTTACTAATTTTCTGCTTCAAGGGCTGGGAGTGGATTAAATCGCTGCTTCTAATAGGCACACTTCATGGGCGCCAATATGGTCCCGGAATGCGCCTGTGTTGTGGTATGTAGACCTCTTCTCCACAACAATTGTCAATTATGAAACACTGGTCTATAAGATTATGAACTGCTCGTTCTCTTATTTGCTCTATAGCCAACAAAGTAAGAACTAATTGATCTAGATTTTCTTTTAATCTCACTGCTGCTGGAAGGGTCCCGTCTGCCAGTCTCAGAGGTATCCCAAAAAAATCACTAGCAATGCGTTCTATAGTTAGCTGGCTAAATACATAACCATAGCAAAACAAGCAAATCAATTGTCTCTCTTTCTCCTCCTTCCTAATTACTCTCCACCATGAGTTAAAACAAAATGTGCAAACAATGCATATCCAGGGATGACACCTTAGGCCATGTTTACCACACTCCCAACGTTTTACTTGTCTCTGGACCCCTTCAACCACAGGTGTTCTCAGTCTCAGTTGCTGGGATTGCAGTTCTGTAACCAATTCTAATAATGTTGCTGGTGGGTGACCCGGAGGAGATCTTCGATCCTTTTTAGGCTGTTCCCATTGATCTAGAAAGTCTTTTATTCTTTTCCACTGGCGTTCTTCTGCCTCTGTGCTCAAGGGAAGGGTAGTCGACAGTCTTTCCAGGATGCCTAATTCATTCTTAATAAATCAGGGTTAATAAAATCAACTTAAATTCCACTATACTTTACATGACTTCTGATTACATTCTTATTCCAATCTCCTATAAGGAAAGTTTGACCTAATTTCAAGCCTTTTTAATTTCACTTTTAAATCTCCTGGTGTTGAGATAATTTTCTAATCAGGTATTGGCCCCTTTACTCGTGACACATGTGTCCAACCCCTCTCTGCTGTTCGAACTGCTGTTTCGGTGGTCAGCAGAACTAAAAAGGGTCCCTCCCACTGTGGTTCCAGGCTTTCTCCCTTCCAGCATTTGATTAATACATGGTGTCCTGGTCGAATAGTATGGATTGGAAAATCCAGGGGAGTTGTTTGAGCTAAAACCCCTTTTTCCCTTAATTCCTTTAGATTGTTTGCAATAGTTGTTATGTATCCCTGGATGGTTCTATCCCCAACTACCAAGGGGTCTATTTTCATACCCTGAGGATAGGGCATTCCATATAACATTTCATATGGTGAAATTCCAGTCTCAGAATGGGGTTTAGTTCTAATGTTTAATAAAGCCAAAGGAGACACTTGGTCCAGGGCAGTTTTGTTTCTATCATCAATTTTGTTAATTGTTGCTTAATAGTTTGATTCATTCTTTCAACCCGTCCCGAGCTCTCAGGATGCCATGGAGTGTGATATTCCCAAACAATTCCCAAGGCCTGAGTTAGATCCTTAATTATCTTAGAAGTGAAATGTGTACCCTGGTCTGAATCAATAACCCTCACTAATCCAAATCTTGGAATTATATGTTCTAATAATATTTTTGCCACTGTTTGAGCTGTAGTAGCCCGAACTGCTGGAAATGCCTCAACCCACTGAGTCAACTGATCTATTATAACTAACAAATATTTCCACCTGCCTACTTTAGGCAATTCTGTGAAATCAACCTGGATCTTTTCAAATGGCCTGTAGGGATTTTTTTCGTCCTCCAGAGGGAGGGCTCCTCAACACCTTTTTATTTACCTTTTTTTGACAGGTAAGACACCCCTGGGTAATTTGTTTCCCAATTTCAAATATTCCTATACACCCATAAAAATTTTAAAAAGTGATCACAAAGGGCTCTTGTTCCCCAATGTGTCCTTCTGTGCAAGTTATCTAAAATTTACACGTGCCACTGGCTTTGGCATCATAACCCTGCCATCAGGAAGGACCCACTTTCCTTCCTTAAATGTTGTTCCTAACTTCTTTATAGCTGTCAGTTCTGCTAACGAGAGGGGAGTGTCTCCTGCTGAATTTCTGTTTCTTGCAAGGTCATGATTTCAGAATCCCTTTTCCTTAAAGCAGCCCTTCTCGCTTCTTCATCAGCCAAATTATTTCTTCTGACTTTAATATCTCTCTCCCTCTCTGGTGCCCCTTCACATGAACCACTGCTATTTCTTTTGGGCCCTTTAAGGCTTCAAGTATCTGAATTATCAACCCTTCATGTATTAACTTTTTTTTCCTTGAGTGTTTATAAGTCCCCTTTCCTTCCAAATTTTTCCAAAAGTATGTACTACACTAAAAGCATATTTAGAGTCTGTATAAATGGTCCCTTCTTGCCCTTTTAGTATCAGTAATATTCACGAAGTAGTGCATAAAGTTCACAAGCTTGTGCCGACCAGGATGGACTAAGGGGACCAGACTCCTTTACTTTAAGCTGTTCAAGCTGTTCCCCACTGATTATAGCATAACCTGATTTTCTTTTCCCACTTACTACCTGGGATGACCCATCTATAAATAACTTTTCTCCCCTTTGTAATTCTTGATCTCCCAAATCTGGGCGTACTTTTGTTTGTAATTCTATAACCTCTATGCAATCATGTACCAGTTGTTCCCCTGGGTCCCCATAAAGAAATTGAGCAGGGCTCTGCACTTGTGTCACTTTCAATTCTAACTCAGGGGAGGTAATCAGGATAGCCTCATATTTTAGTATTCGGCTATCTGTTAACCATTTTTCAGCTTTTTGTGCCAAAATTCCCTAATGTTGTGGGGGTGTATACTTCAAAGGCGCCCCAAAGGTTACTTTCGGGCCTCTTCCACTAGCAATGCAGTCGCTACCAAAGCCTGTAAACATGTTGGCCAGCCTTTACTAACTGGATCTAATAGTTTTGAATAATACCCCACTGGTTTCCGGCTTCCTGCCCAGTCTTGAGTCAGCACCCCATAGGCTGTCTGATTAGTTGTATTTACAAATAACTGAAAGGGTTTTCCCAAATCCGGAAGACTCAGTACCGGAGCCTGCAATAAAGCTTCTTTAACCCCTTCAAATTTCTTCTCATCCTCCCTAGTCCACTTAAAATGATTGGCAGACAATTTTTCATACAAAAATTTCACTTTTTCACTAAATCCTTCAATCCACTGTCTACAATAGCCCAAAAGACCTAAAAACTGTCTTATTTCTCTTGATTTTGGGGGTCCCATGTTTAATATTCCTGAAACTCTCTCAGGGTCCAGCTTTTTCTTTCCCTTACTGATCCAATGACCTAAGTACCTGACTTCTGACTCCACAAACTGTAATTTGGATCTAGATATTTTTAACCCATTCTCTCCCAAAAAATTCAACAAATCAATAGTACTCCTCCTGGTTTCTTCTTCAGTCTCCCCTGCCAATAACAAATCGTCCACATACTGCAACAATTTGATTCCTTCAGGCAACACAAAGGTTTTTAAAAGATTTTCTAATGCTTTCCCAAAAAGATTAGGCGAGTCAGCAAACCCCTGCGGTAATACCGTCCATCTGAGTTGTTCTCTTCTACCTGTGTCTGGGTCTTCCCACTCAAAAGCAAAATAATCTCTGCTGTTCTCATCCAAAGGACAAGTCCAAAAGGCATCTTTTAGATCCACTACACTATACCAAGTGTAGTTAGGAGGCAATTGACTCAACAAGGTATATGGATTAGCTATTATTGGGAAATGTGTAATGGTCCTTTGATTTATTGCCCTCAGATCTTGAACCAGCCTGTAACTCCCATCAGGTTTCTTTACCGGTAAGATGGGAGTGTTATGGGGTGACATGCAGGGCTCCAGTATTCCTTGCCGTATTAAACTTTCGATCACCGGTTTTAATCCCCTCCGCCCCTCTAGTGATATTGAATATTGCTTTACTCGGATTGGTATTTCTGGGTTTTGTATTTCAATTTTAATGGGTGGAATATTAAGCTTCCCCACTTCACCCGAATGCCAAACCGTATCATTAATTTTCAAGTTATCTTCCTCAGTTAAAGAATAAATTTTAAGTTTCCCTTCACAGGGTTTTATCTGTAAATTCAAAGTTATTATTAAATCTCTACCTAATAAATTATTCTCGGCCTCTGGTATCAACAATAAATCACTTACTCCAAATTTGTCCTCTGTTTCAATTTGTACTTCCTTTTATTACAGGGACGGGGAAAGCCTCCCCTTAACTCCAATTACTGAAACTCGCTCACGACCTATCTTACATCCCTGGGGTAATTTCCTAACAGTGGATCGTGAAGCTCCTGTATCTACTAAAAACAAAACTTCTTCACTTAGGGGACCTATTTTAGCTTTATCAAGGGCTCTTCAGATTGTATTTCGGTCCCCCCATTAAATAGAGCCCCTGACCCCCCTAATCTTCCTGAAAATTTTTCTCATCTTGCTGTTTCCTCCTGCAATTCTTTTTGCAGGTGCCCTTTTTTATGGCAGTAAAACAGGTGGGTCCTGCACCCTTCAAGGTAGGGCAAGAATTTTTCAGATGTCCTTTTTCGTGGCAAGAAAAACACACAGGTCCTGTGTTCTTAAAATTAGATCCCGACATCTGCTGTTTATTTTTCCTAGGGGTTTCTCTGTATTCAAAGCTGTCTGCATTTCTTTAACTGCCGCCACCAAAATTCTGGCTTCTGCTCTTTTTTTTTTCTTCATCTCTTTGTGCTTCTCTTAGTAACTCTTGCAGTCCTTTGTCCTTCTCAATCTTCTAATTTTTCCAGCTTCCCTGATGTCAGCCCAAGATTTGGCCACAAACTAATTTTGCCCAGCTGCAGTAGGTTCCTGATGTCAGCCCAAGTCTTTTTGGCCACAAAACCATTCAGCTGGGGAGTTTTTAACAGAACCTATGTTATGTCCCCCCAGATTCCTGAATAATTATCGGAGTCACTCATATTATACCTGAATATAATTCCAGTTTGGATCCTCTTTTGGCCTTTCTAACCATTCTGTCAAGGACTCGTTCTGTTTTCCTGCCTGTCTGATCATCTCTCTCTCCTCTCTTTAAACAAAATCCCTAAATCCTAGATAGACTGCTCCTTCCACCCTGTTATGTGTTTGGTCCTAAAAGCTCTAACTTTTCTGCCCACAAGGGGTCCTCTATCTTGCCCATCTCCTCCTTGAACTCCCTAACATCCCTCAGTATTTAGGGGACACTCACATAACCAATAGGTGGCCCCTCTCCCGGATTTTTGGGAACTTCTCTAAGTGGATATAATCTATTCTCCCCTTCTTCACCTTCTTTCCATTCAATTGATTCCTTCCAACTTGTCTCCATCTGCCTCTGGTTCTTGTGCCACTGGTTCTTCTTGAATAGAGGGTGCGTTTGGATTTACAGGGGATCTTCAGGGACCTGTGGCAGAGCTCTGGTTGGGTTGTCCCAGGGGGGAAAGATGATTCTGGGTCCCATGGTTCCTGCATCATCCTTTTAACCACTTGCCCTTTGGTTAACAAATTTTACAATGGGTAACCCCCCCTTCCTGCCTCTGAACAACAAACCGACTTCCCCTCAGCACTCCATAAAGCAGCATACTCACTCCTCCTGATTAACAGGGTCTTTTGAATTCACATATATATTTAGAGCCTGGCAAATCCAATCCTCAAATGATCCGAACTTGGGCCAATATAAATTATCTTTCTGGATCATTTCCTTTGTCCATTCAAACATGCAATACTTAATCATTTTCTGTTTACTTTTTCCCTTTTGGGATTCCATTCATCCCAAAACCGTATGTTCATCATCCCCAGGGGCTGTCCTGAGGAATGCTCCTTCCTGAGAACCCCCCTCACGGTTCCCAGATACTCTAAATTCCTGCGGATTCTTCACACAATCCGCAGCCCCTGGGTCAAGGGACTTACTTTTCCCTGACCCATTTTCTGTGGCAACAAACTAAGACAGATTTGGTACCAGGAAAAATCTTAGTTCCCCACACTCACCTCGTGGTTCAACTTTCTCACTTACTACTCTGTCACCCTGCCTTTTCAATCTTTCCCTCCTATTTTCCCTCTGCAATCTATTTGTTCCCTCCTACCTCTGCCTCTTTCTTAATATATCAGCCCCGTTCTCACCATCTAATCACATACTAAAATGCCTGCTACCACCCCCTCCAAGGAAATTGAACCTATTCAATCACTCTCCTCAGTCTCCCTACTCTCTCCTGCCCAAGGACTTTCTTACAGGTGCCTGGACCAGGGACCCTCTCCTCCCCTGGGTTAACCTCCCAGGGTCCCCACTGTTCACTTTTCTTTTCTCTTCCCTCCTTTCTTGCCGGCCTCCTCGGAATTGCAGCTGAAAACGCAGTTACTGGGAGGTCCCTCGGGCGTCGGGTTTGGGGACTGCCCAGCCCCGTCTCAGACACTCCACAGTGCCACTCACTTGGCTTTACAGCCGCCCCCAGACCCAAAACCCCGTGGTACTCACAGCCTCCTTTTCTCACGAGGGTCTTTGTGCACAAAGCAGTTTTATATGGGTACTCTCTCCTTCCTGTAAGCCGGCACTGATGGGAGCTTCTTCAGAGATTCTTTCAATAACTAATTTGCTTATGCGTTATTGTAATGAAGATTCTCTTTTCCCAAGGGAGAGTGGTCTAGCCTTGGGACCACTTAAAAGTCTGGTGATGCTCCTTCCCAGAAGCTATCCCCTCCCGGTGTAGGGAGAATCTCTCCGGGTTTGGGACCAAAAATTGTTATGTTTGCCCAACTATCCCATCAAAAGGAACCAAACAATATAATTAGATAATATCAATTTTAATTAATTGGTTAAAAAATTATAAAATTGGATACAATAATTGGATACAATATATGATTAAAATAAAGGATAATTCGGTTCCAGTAATAGCGCATAAGCAAAAGGATAACCATGGGTAATGGAGTGCGGGGCTCTTGGACCCGTGCCACCCTCCATACAAAGTTGCCAAGTGAAAATTACCCCCTTATATACCATGTGTTAATACCATATTCTCCAGTTCCGGTTCGTCATCTACCTATCTCCGCCCTCATGAACACCTTTATTGCGCATGCGCCACCACTCAGTTCGGTGGTCGCACAGGTTTTTGGGGGTCTTAATTGATGAAGAATTGCAGTCTTCCTCTTTGTCCTTTGATTCACCTTTGGGTTACACATGCGCACCAAGCCGATATAATATAAGCCAAGAATACATATCACTACATCTATGTATAAAACAATAAATCCCCTTATAATTAACATTTTCCTGGGAGCCAACCAGGTTCTTGTTCATTTTTAGCATCTGCTTCCCCGGCCTTTCCTGTAGGCCTTGGAAACATCTGCTTGAGGGGGGGAGAGATGGAACCCCTCCTCTCTCCCTCTTCCTTTGGCATTCTATTTTTATTATTCCCAATTATTATTATATGGTAGATCTTGTCCTTGTAAACATCTGCAGAAGGGGGGGTGGAGCCCCTCCTCTCTCTCTTTTCTTTTGGCATTTCAACTTTTAACTATTTTTATTTCTCCCAAATATTAATTATTAAATGTTATTAAATGGTAGGTATCAATTACTGTTTCCATTTTATCAGCACGAATCATACCTATTTACCACAAATCCCCCATTTCTCTTTTTGATCATTGATTCGTGCTGTATTTAAAAGGCAGTGCCCTGATATCCTCTATATTCTTCACAATTTAAATTTTCTCGTTGTCTCCTTTCAGCTTCAAACTTTTCCAGCATTTCTGCTGCTGCTTCCAGTTTTTCACACTCTTTTTCGAATTTGGTTAGCATTTCCTGGGTTATTTCCACCTTTTTAGGTCCTTGCTTTTTAGCCCGGGTCGATTTAGTGGTTAGGACCATTATTGATTTTGGCTTTCCTTTTCTGTTATTTCTGAGTCTAAAGGCATTGTTGTGATCTGCATCCCTCGGATCACTGAATGAATTAGTCTAATAAAACATGGAATCATACAAGGCAGAAATAGAAGTCCCAGAGCTGAACATAACACCATGAACCCTAACTTTTTCCACCAAACACCTCCAAAGAGGTTATCCCACCAATCTGCTTTCAAGATCGAATTCCACTTCTGTACTGGCACATGAGCCACTCTTTTAATTTCTTCTGCTAGTTCAGTGATTGCTTCCCCATAATCATCAATTTCTACACAGCACTCAGATTCATTAAATCTCCCACAAACTCCTCCTTCTTCTGCTAATAGATAGTCTAGGGCAATCCTGTTTTGGTACACAAATGCCCGCATTTGTGTATATTGCCTGGCCAACATTTTTAAAGCACTGGAGGTGTGATTTGACACTACTTCCACCACTGCTTGGAGTCTTATTAACCGATTCAATAGGTAAATTGGGGTCCTATATCCCCATGATCCATCCTGAGCCCATGTTGCTGGGTCATAATATGCTATAATTCTTTCTGCAGGCCATTCGTCCTCCCCCCATTTTTGGTTCCCTCCTGCTGTTGGAAAATTGAGATTCACATTCGCTGCAGGGTTTCATACAGTGGAGTTCCTAACACATTGCTCCTAGACTTCGGTAGAACAAAGAAGGAGGGTTGTATTACTCCTAAGGTACAGGTCCCTCCCCATTTTTGTGGTAATTCACTGTACGCCCGTTGCCCACAAATCCAATATATCCCATCTGGGGCTTTCCATCTTTTATCAGCTTTTTCCGGTTGTTCCCAATAAGGCCTTAGGCTGTCGATGGATTGGTAGGGGTTAGCTCCAGGTCTTCTGTACCAACATAAATTCATCTGCTCATCCCATTCACAATTTATTTATTTTATTGGTCCCCAGTATCCAGTAGGGGTTTCAGGTCGCCAAACCTTTGATCGATTATCCATGTTGACCACCAATGTGGATTTACAAGGAGTATGCCCCACTACTTTATTGAATTTTCTTCTTTCCCGAGTTATACAAAGGATTCCGATCACTTGATGGCTTAGAATCCACCCTTCAGGTCTCTCCAATGTTCCTGAAATCTGGGTGTGGTTCCATTTTAAAAATTGTTCTGGAGCTAACCCCTCTCCTTTCCAAGGCCATCTCTCAGCCATTTTTAAACCTCCACAAATCCAACATTTGGATAATCCCAATTCTATAGCAATCTCTTGCATCAATCCCACAAACAGATTCTTATTTGAGGTTGGCAGGTCCCAATCTTTGTAGTGCTGTTTAAGCTGTTTATATAATTCAGCTAATTCTTTTGATTCTTTTTCTCTGTTCTTTCCTCTATTCTTCTTTGCTTCTTCTTCTTCTTCTTTTATTTTCTCTTTCAATTTTTCTTTTAGTGCCCGGTTTCCCATGCCTGTACTTTGATCATTTCCATTATCATCTTTTTCAAAACAAAAGAACTTTTCATATTGAGGGCAAATTTGATCACCATGGGGATAGGGAGCTCATCCATTATATCCCAAATTTTTCTCTACCTAATACATCTTTCCTTCTTTAACACAAACATTTATAAAGTTTCTGCGATTGTAGCAGGCAGAACTAACATACGGGTGTGTCACAAACACAGATTCCATCTTGTCTTTAATCCACACAGGGTGATTGCAGTAGTTACAAATGTCGAAACTTCTGGGGTTTAACTTTTGCCCAATTGGCTTTTTTATTGTCGAAACTCTGTCCGGTGTGGCTTTCTGGCTTTGGCCAACTGCCCTGGGTACCAGGATGATCACAGTGAAAATAATCCTTAGGAAATCTACCTTTCTACCTTTCTCAAGGCCCCTTGGGTTGCAGCCAAGGGCCGAGATACCAGTCTTCTCGGTAGCAAAGGTGATATTCTGGGATCTAGTCACTGGTGCTTTTAGTTTCCTTGGCACCCAAGGAAACTAATTAGCCTCACAGAGTTTGCTTGTCTCCCTTTTAATGCCATTTCTCAGTACTGGTTGGTTGAAAAGGAATAATTAAAATGACAAGAGCAGGGAAAAGATTAGGCTGGAATACCATAAACCTGTATTTTTCAAAGTTTCAGGGATGTGCCAACCACAACAAGATTTTACTAATTTTCTGCTTCAAGGGATGGGGAGTGGATTAAATCGCCTGCTTCTAATAGGCACACTCGCGGCGCCAATATGGTCCTGGAATGCGCCTGTGTTGTGGTATGTAGACCTCTTCTCCACAACAATTGTCAATTATGAAACACTGGTCTATAAGATTATGAACTGCTCGTTCCCTTATTTGCTCTACAGCCAACAAAGCAAGAACCAATTGATCTAGGTTTTCTATTAATCCCACTGCTGCTGGAAGGGTCCCGTCTGCCAGTCTCAGAGGTATCCCAAAAAAATCACTAGCAATGCGTTCTATAGTTAGCTGGCTAAATACATAACCATAGCAAAACAAGCAAATCAATTGTCTCTCTTTCTCCTCCTTCCTAATTACTCTCCACCATGAGTTAAAACAAAATGTGCAAACAATGCATATCCAGGGATGACACCTTAGGCCATGTTTACCACACTCCCAATGTTTTACTTGTCTCTGGACCCCTTCAACCACAGGTGTTCTCAGTCTCAGTTGCTGGGATTGCAGTTCTGTAACCAATTCTAATAATGTTGCTGGTGGGTGACCCCGGAGGAGATCTTCGATCCTTTTAGGCTGTTCCCATTGATCTAGAAAGTCTTTTATTCTTTTCCACCGGCGTTCTTCTGCCTCTGTGCTCAAGGGAATCGCAGTCGACAGTCTTTCCAGGATGCCTAATTCATTCTTAATAAATCAGGGTTAATAAAATCAACTTAAATTCCACTATACTTACATGACTTCTGATACATTCTTATTCCAATCTCCTATAAGGAAAGTCCTACCTAATTTCAAGCCCTTTTTAATTTCACTTTTAAATCTCCTGGTGTTGAGATAATTTTCCAATCAGGTATTGGCCCCTTTACTCGTGACACATGTGTCCAACCCCTCTCTGCTGTTCGAACTGCTGTTTTGGTGGTCAGCAGAACTAAAAAGGGTCCCTCCCACCGTGGTTCCAGGCTTTCTCCCTTCCAGCATTTGATTAATACATGGTGTCCTGGTCGAATAGTATGGATTGGAAAATCCAGGGGAGTTGTTTGAGCTAAAACCCCTTTTTCCCTTAATTCCTTTAGATTGTTTGCAATAGTTGTTATGTATCCCTGGATGGTTCTATCCCCAACTACCAAGGGGTCTATTTTCATACCCTGAGGATAGGGCATTCCATATAACATTTCATATGGTGAAATTCCAGTCTCAGAATGGGGTTTAGTTCTAATGTTTAATAAAGCCAAAGGGAGACACTTGGTCCAGGGCAGTTTTGTTTCTATCATCAATTTTGTTAATTGTTGCTTAATAGTTTGATTCATTCTTTCAACCCGTCCCGAGCTCTCAGGATGCCATGGAGTGTGATATTCCCAAACAATTCCCAAGGCCTGAGTTAGATCCTTAATTATCTTAGAAGTGAAATGTGTACCCTGGTCTGAATCAATAACCCTCACTAATCCAAATCTTGGAATTACATGTTCTAATAATATTTTTAGCCACTGTTTGAGCTGTAGCCCGAACTGCTGGAAATGCCTCAACCCATTGAGTCAACTGATCTATTATAACCAACAAATATTTCCACCTGCCTACTTTAGGCAATTCTGTGAAATCAACCTGGATCTTTTCAAATGGCCTATAGGCTGTTTTTCGTCCTCCAGAGGGAGGGCTCCTCAACACCTTCTTATTTACCTTTTGACAGGTAAGACACCCCTGGGTAATTTGTTTCCCAATTTCAAATATTCCTATACACCCATAAAATTTTTAAAAGTGATCACAAAGGGCTCTTGTTCCCCAATGTGTCCTTCTGTGCAAGTTATCTAAAATTTGACGTGCCGCTGGCTTTGGCATCATAACCCTGCCATCAGGAAGGACCCACTTTCCTTCCTTAAATGTTGCTCCTAACTTCTTTATAGCTGTCAGTTCTGCTAACGAGAGGGGGAGTGTCTCCTGCTGAATTTCTGTTTCTTGCAAGGTCATGATTTCAGAATCCCTTTTCTTAAAGCAGCCCTTCTCGCTTCTTCATCAGCCAAATTATTTCCTCTGACTTTAATATCTCTCCCTCTTGGTGCCCCTTTACATGAACCACTGCTATTTCCTTTGGGCCCTTTAAGGCTTCAAGTATCTGAATTATCAACCCTTCATGTATTAACCCTTTTCCTTGAGTGTTTATAAGTCCCCTTTCCTTCCAAATTTTTCCAAAAGTATGTACTACACTAAAAGCATATTTAGAGTCTGTATAAATGGTCCCTTCTTGCCCTTTTAGTATCAGTAATGCACGGAGTAGTGCATAAAGTTCAAGCTTGTGCCGACCAGGATGGACTAAGGGGACCAGACTCCTTTACTTTAAGCTGTTCAAGCTGTTCCCCACTGATTATAGCATAACCTGATTTTCTTTTCCCACTTACTACCCGGGATGACCCATCTATAAATAACTTTTCTCCCTTTGTAATTTTTGATCTCCCAAATCTGGGCGTACTTTTGTTTGTAATTCTATAACCTCTATGCAATCGTGTACCAGTTGTTCCCCTGGGTCCCCATAAAGAAATTGAGCAGGGCTCTGCACTTGTGTCACTTTCAATTCTAACTCAGGGAGGTAATCAGGATAGCCTCATATTTTAGTATTCGGCTATCTGTTAACCATTTTTCAGCTTTTTGTGCAAAAATTCCCTAATGTTGTGGGGGTGTATACTTCCAAAGGCGCCCCAAAGGTTACTTTTCGGGCCTCTTCCACTAGCAATGCAGTCGCTACCAAAGCCTGTAAACATGTTGGCCAGCCTTTACTAACTGGATCTAATAGTTTTGAATAATACCCCACTGGTTTCCGGCTTCCTGCCCAGTCTTGAGTCAGCACCCCATAGGCTGTCTGATTAGTTGTATTTACAAATAACTGAAAGGGTTTTCCCAAATCCGGAAGACTCAGTACTGGAGCCTGCAATAAAGCTTCTTTAACTCCTTCAAATTTCTTCTCATCCTCCCTAGTCCACTTAAAATGATTGGCAGACAATTTTTCATACAAAAATTTCACTTTTTCACTAAATCCTTCAATCCACTGTCTACAATAGCCCAAAAGACCTAAAAACTGTCTTATTTCTCTTTTTGATTTTGGGGGTCCCATATTTAATATTCCTGAAACTCTCTCAGGGTCCAGCTTTTTCTTTCCCTTACTGATCCAATGACCTAAGTACCTGACTTCTGACTCCACAAACTGTAATTTGGATCTAGATATTTTTAACCCATTCTCTCCCAAAAAATTCAACAAATCAATAGTACTCCTCCTGGTTTCTTCTTCAGTCTCCCCTGCCAATAACAAATCGTCCACATACTGCAACAATTTGATTCCTTCAGGCAACACAAAGGTTTTTAAAAGATTTTCTAATGCTTTCCCAAAAAGATTAGGCGAGTCAGCAAATCCCTGCGGTAATACTGTCCATCTGAGTTGTTCTCTTCTACCTGTGTCTGGGTCTTCCCACTCAAAAGCAAAATAATCTCTGCTGTTCTCATCCAAAGGACAAGTCCAAAAGGCATCTTTTAGATCCACTACACTATACCAAGTGTAGTTAGGAGGCAATTGACTCAACAAGGTATATGGATTAGCTATTATTGGGAAATGTGTAATGGTCCTTTGATTTATTGCCCTCAGATCTTGAACCAGCCTGTAACTCCCATCAGGTTTCTTTACCGGTAAGATGGGAGTGTTATGGGGTGACATGCAGGGCTCCAGTATTCCTTGCCGTATTAAACTTTCGATCACCGGTTTTAATCCCCTCCGCCCCTCTAGTGATATTGAATATTGCTTTACTCGGATTGGTATTTCTGGGTTTTGTATTTCAACTTTAATGGGTGGAATATTAAGCTTCTCCACTTCACCCGAATGCCAAACCGTATCATTAATTTTCAAATTATCTTCCTCAGTTAAAGAATAAATTTTAAGTTTCCCTTCACAGGGTTTTATCTGTAAATTCAAAGCTATTATTAAATCTCTACCTAATAAATTATTCTCGGCCTCTGGTATCAACAATAAATCACTTACTCCAAATTTGTCCTCTGTTTCAATTTGTACTTCCTTTATTACAGGGACAGGGGAAAGCCTCCCCCTTAACTCCAATTACTGGAACTCGCTCACGACCTATCTTACATCCCTGGGGTAATTTCCTAACAGTGGATCGTGAAGCTCCTGTATCTACTAAAAACAAAACTTCTTCACTTAGGGGACCTATTTTTAGCTTTATCAAGGGCTCTTCAGATTGTATTTCGGTCCCCCCCATTAAATAGAGCCCCTGACCCCCCTAATCTTCCTGAAAATTTTTCTCATCTTGCTGTTTCCTCCTGCAATTCTTTTGCAGGTGCCCCTTTTTATGGCAGTAAAAACAGGTGGGTCCTGCACCCTTCAAGGTAGGGCAAGAATTTTTCAGATGTCCTTTTTCGTGGCAAGAAAAACACACAGGTCCTGTGTTCTTAAAATTAGATCCCGACATCTGCTGCTTATTTTTCCCTAGGGGTTTCTCTGTATTCAAAGCTGTCTGCATTTCTTTAACTGCCGCCACCAAAATTCTGGCTTCTGCTCTTTGTTTTTCTTCATCTCTCCTAACATACACCCTTTGTGCTTCTCTTAGTAACTCTTGCAGTCCCCTGTCCTGCCAATCTTCTAATTTTTCCAGCTTCTTCCTGATGTCAGCCCAAGATTTGGCTACAAACTGAGTCTTTAACAGAACTTGCCCTGCTGCAGTATCAGTATCTATACCTGAATACAATTGCAAGTCTTTCTTTAATCTTTCTAACCATTCAGCTGGGGACTCGTCTTTTTCTGATGCTCACTCAAAGCTTTTCCTATGTTATGTCCCCTAGGCATTGCCCCCCGGATTCCTTGAATAATTATCCACCGGAGATCACTCATATTCTGCCTATGCTCTGCATTTTGATTATTCTAGTTTGGATCCTGCATAGGCCATTTCTGATCACCTCGCCCTTGTCCCTCACGTTCTCTGTCCCAAATCTGCATTCTTGCTTGTCTGATCATCTCTCTCTCCTCTCTTGTAAACAAAATCTCTAAGATAGACTGCATTTCCACCCAGGTATATGTGTTTGGTCCTAAAAACTGATCTAACTTTTCTGCCACTCCTACGGGGTCTTCTATCAGTTTGCCCATCTCCTTCTTGAACTCCCTAACATCCCCAGTATTTAGGGGGACACTCACATAACCAATAGGTGGCCCCTCTCCCGGATTTGCCATGGGAACTTCTCTAAGTGGATATAATCTATTCTCCCCTTCTTCACCTTCATTTTCATTGATTCTTTCCCCTTGTCTCCCTCTGCCTCTGGTTCTGTGTGCCACTGGTTCCTCTTGAATAGGGGGTGCGTTTGGATTTACAGGGGGATCTTCAGGGACTTGTGGCAGAGCTAGCTGGTTGGGTTGTCCATAAGGAGGGGGTAGATGATTTAACGGGTCCCACGGTTCCTGCTTGTTTTTTTAACCACTTGCTCTTTGGTTAATAAAGGATACAACGGGTAACCCCCACCTTCCTGCCTCTGAACAACAAACCGACTTCTCTCCTCAGCACTCCATAAAGCAGCATACTCACTCTCCTCCTGATTAACAGGGTCTTTTGAATTCACATATATATTTAGAGCCTGGCAAATCCAATCTTCAAATGATCCGAATTTGGGCCAATATAAATTATCTTTCCGGATCATTTCCTTTGTCCATTCAAACATGCAATACTTAATCATTTTCTGTTTACTTTTTCCCTTTTGGGATTCCCATTCATCCCAAAACCGTATCATCATCCCCAGCGGGCTGTCCTGAGGAATGCTCCCTTCCTGAGAACCCCCCTCATGGTTCCCAGATACTCTAAATTCCTGCGGATTCTTCACACAATCCGCAGCCCCTGGGTCAAAGAACCTACTTTTTCCCTGACCCATTTCTGGCGGCAACAAACTAAAGAGATCCCGGTACCAGGAAAAATCTTAGTTCCCCCCCCACTCACCTCGTGGTTCAACTTTCTTTTACTACTCTGTCACCCTGCCTTTTAATCTTCTTGTCCCACTCTTATTTTTCCCTCTGCAATCTATTTGTTCCACTCCTACCTCTGCCTCTTTCTTAATATATCAGCCCCGTCCTCTCACCATCTAATCACATACTAAAATGCCTGCTACCAACCCCTCCAAGGAAATTGAACCTATTCAATCACTCTCCTCAGTCTCCCTACTCTCTCCTGCCCAAGGACCTTCTTACAGGTGCCTGGACCAGGGACCCTCTCCTCCCCCCTGGGTTAAACCTCCCGGGGTCCCCACTCGTTCACTTTTCTTTCACTTCCTCCTTTCCCCGGCCGGCCTAGACATCGGAGGACAAAAGAAAAGTGGTACTGGGAGGTCCCTCTAGCGTCGGGGGTCTGGGACTGCCCAGCCCCCGTCTCAGACACTCCACACACACTAGGTTGCATAACAGCCGCCCCCCAGACCCAAAACCCCGTGGTACTCACAGCCTCCTTTTCTCATGAGGGTCTTTGTGCACAAAGCAGTTTTATATGGGTACTCTCTCCTTCCTGTAAGGGGCACTGACGGGAGCTTCTTCCTGGGCGCTTTCAGTAACTAATTTGCTTATGCGTTATTGTAATAAAGACTCTCTTTTCCCAAGGGAGAGTGGTCTAGCTTTGGGACCACTTAAAAGTCTGGTGGGAGCTCCTTCCCAGAAGCTATCCACCTCCTTTGGGAGTTAAGAGGGTCCCGGTTTCGGCACCAAAATTGTTATGTTTGCCCAATTATCCCCTCATAAAAACACCCCAAACAATATTTGAGATAATTAGCAATTTTAATTAAATAATTTAGAAAATATATAAAAGAAGGGATAATTTGGTTCTAACAATAGCGCATAAGCAAAGGATAACCACGGGGTGCAGAGTGCAGGGCTTTTGGACCCGTGCCACCCCCTCCATACAAACTTGCCAAGTGAAGATTCCCCCTTATATACCATGTGTTAATACCATATTCTCCCAGTTCGTCATCTACCTATCTCCGCCCTCATCACCACCTTTACTGCGCATGCGCCATCACTCAGTTCGGTGGTCGCACAAGTCTTTGGGGGTCTTCATTGATGAAGAATTGTAGTCTTCCTCTTTGTCCTTTAATTCACCTTTGGGTTACACATGTGCACCAAGCCAGTACAATGTAAGCCAAAAGCACATATCACTGTATCTACATATTGAAGCAATAAATCTCTTATAATTAGCATTTTTCTGGGACCCAACCAGGTTCTTGTTCATTTTTAGCATCTGTATCTTCAGTTTCTTCCTCCTGTCCTTGTGAACATCTGCTGGGGGGGTGGAGCCCCTCCTCTCCCTCTCTTCTTTTGGTATTACAACTTTTAACTATTTTTATTATTCTCAAATAGTAATTCTTATATGGTAGGCCCTGTCCTTGTGAACATCTGCTGGAGTGGGGGGGGGGTGGAGTCCCTCCTCTCCCTCTCTTCTTTTAACATTACAACTTTTAACCATTTTACCTATTCCCAAATATTAATTGCAGTACTAATATTGATTACTCTTTTAATTTTATCAGCACGAATCATACTTATTTATCACACCGTGATGTTGGATCCACAGCAGCACTAGAGCTCTGTGTGCCACAGCCATGTTGTGGAGCCTGACCAATGTGTTTGGATTCTTGCAGCCACCCCGGGCCCTTCAGCGCCCAGTGCTCCTGCTGGCAGTGCAGCTTGTGCAGCATGGACGGCCTCCAGCTCAGCACAGAACGCACCCGGGGAAGAGGAATGGCCACCAGCAGATCTGGGCCTTGCCGTAGAGCAAATGATTCGGGAGATCAGGAGGTCCCTGTCTGAAAGATCTCCCTCTGCTCAGGTAATTCCATTGGATGGGGATAAAAGGGGCTGGACTGAGAGCTTTTGAACGTTGTTACACCACTGAGAAGCAAAGGCTTCTTTAATGGAAGTTATTTCATTATTATTTAGTTATTGAGTTATTCTTGGTAAAGAAAGATTTCTAAAAGAGGAGATGAAGAAATGAAGAAGAGGTTTTACTTGCTGGGGAAGAGGAGAAGAATGTTTGGAGAACTGGCACTGAGGGCCAAGTGTCCCGTGCAGAGAGGGGCATGCCAGAGGTGCCTCTGTTCCAGCTGCAGCAGATGTGGGCTGTGCCTCTTTTGCGTGGGAAGGCCAAGGCAAAGCAGGGGCTGGGCTGCAGCTGCTGCTGCTGTGTGAGCCCTGCCGTGCGTGTAGGCGCTACCAGAGCTGTGGCTGGGGCTGGGCTGCAGCTGCAGCTCTCTGTCCTTTTGCAGATTATTACACGTGTTGGTCAAAGAATCTCTTTCTTTCTGTTGATGTGCTGACCCATTGCCTGCAGTACATTTGTGATTATGACTCAAGGTGGGGAGTGGGATTTTTTAGATTTACCAATACCTTATTCTCAAGTGGCATGACTTTTGTCTTCTGCAAAGTCACACACAGCAGTTTCGAGAAGCATTTTATTCCATAATAAAAGGAAACATTGCAGGCTCAGAGCCATCTTTAGAATCTTTAGGGTTCTGATGGACGGGCTGTGGCTGAAGAGATGAATATTCTGGAACTGGTCATAGTGAGAATATCTTTGTGTCCAAAGGTAATTTGCTTCATTGTGGACATTTACTTCCTCAGTGGAATAGAAACACTACTTGGTTGTCTGGCTTTTCCTGTCTTTTGGGTTGGTTTTTTTCCCTGCCCTAACGATTTACAGATTTTTGCCACTGATCACAAATGGGATCCTGGAAATACCCTGGGTGCATAAATGTTTGCCTGGATGACACAGGTGGGGCAGCAGCAGAGGGCTCCGAGAAGCAGCACCCTGTGATGGGTTGTGTGAGTGGTTGGCTGGGGGTGCTGAGACTCCCAGGCAGAAATGTGTGCTTTGCCTGTGGGTTTGCAGCACTCAGCCCTGGGCAGGGCTGGGAGCGAGCTCTGCCCTTGTTGGCAGCAGTGCTGGCAGCAAGGAGAGCCCCTGGCTTTTTGTGCTGGCTGATTGCTCACAGCTCTGGGGTTACAAGGGAAACTGGGGGCAGGGGATTTTGGTGTCTCTGGCACAATAAACTTTGTCTCAAAGGTCCTAGAAGTGGCCCAGAATGGGGAGGGTCCACTGTGATAGAGGTCAGATCCAGGTACACCCAGCGCCGAACCCGAGCTCAATCTGTCTCTTTGGCTGTGGTGGTTTTTAGGACCGTATTTTGGTCACAGAAAAAGAAAAATAAATTTTTCGCATTTTGATAAATTTGGCTTTTCGATTGATCATTTATAACAGAACCAAGGAAACCCCTGTGACACTGTGGGGCCTGATGGAACCAAGGGTCCTTTGTGACACAGAGGGGCCACATGGAGCCAAATATCCATTGTGACAGTTTGGGATCTCATAGAACCCATTGTTTATTGCGACAATGTGGATCCAAGGAGACCATGGTGTTGCTCATTGTTTATGCAAAGCTTTTGCATTAATCATGGAATCACAGAGCCCATTGTGACACAGTGGGGCCCCATGGATCCAAGGGGCCATGGTGACACTTGGAACTAAGGATACCACTCTTGAGTACAGAACCTCATGGAACCAAAAGTCCTTTGCCACAGAGCAAGGCCTCATGGAACCATGGAGTGCAAAGGTCTAAAACATTTCCTGCACAGTTCTGCCATGGGTCAGGGGAACATTATTGGTGGCAGCTTGGTCTTGGCACAAACTTGAGGAGGGTGTCTGTTTTCAGTGGGGAAACTCAGGACTTGAGATTGCTTCAAAAAATACAAAAAGTGAAAACCCCTCTTAGGCTGGGTGCAGCCAGCTCTTCCAAGCACAGCAGGTCCCAGGGGAGTGAGGACAGACAGGATGGGGCTGGGGAATGTGGAGCAAGGTTGTCCACAGTGGGTCAGAGCTCAAGGCACAGCTTCTGTGAGCAGGCTAGGGCTCCTGAGGAGAGACCTTGGATCAATATCAATCCCAGAATGCTGCAATTGTCTCTGCTCCAAAGAGAGCAGTAATAAAATACACCCTTTAAAATAGGAGTGCATATTTTTTAGAAGCTCTTTGAAATATTTCTCCATAACTGGAGTAGGAAACCTAGAAACCTAGGAGCGCCAAGGACACTGTTGCAGCTTCAGGTCCAAAAAGTGCAAACAGTGAATTGAGGAGAGCAGACTGGGAGGATGGGACTTCATAACCTGAAGCTGTGATTGGATAATTAACTCAAATATGTAAATGGAACAAAACTTATAAAAGTGTGAAAATGTTTGACCCAATGTCCATCTTGGGTGTACCCTCAGCCAGGCTCTTGTACTGCCCAAGGTGTATCCGTTGAAGGCCTTTTAATAAATCCCTACTTTGCTCCTGTAACACTGTCCAGCCTCTGTTCTAGGCAGCCTCTCAAGGCATCAAGGCCTGGCTGGCTGGGCCACCTGGGGGCCACCTGACAGGTCCAGCTGACCCTGGCATGTCGAGGGCTGCTGCTCATCAGCCCCTGAGGCACTGGGGCTCAGGGCTCTCCTTCCTGTGGACAGAACTGTCCTTCTCCTCCAGGTGCCCATGGCCAAAATCAGGATTCCTCCTCCAGATTTCCATCTATGCAAAGATTGTTCCCAGATGAAATCTGCCAGGACAGACAGATCTGGCTGGCTTGGCCACCCAGGGGCCACCTCTCATCTGCCTTTGAAACACTGGGACCATGTGCTTTTCTTTCTTATGGGAAAAAGCACCTTTCACATCCAGGCACCCATGGCCAAAGTTGGGAATCCACCTCCAGAATTCCCTATATCCAGGGATTTCTCCCAGACAAAAACTGCCAGGAGAGACAGCTCTGGCTGGCCTTGGTTTATGAAGAGCTGTGTCTCATCTGCCTTTGAAACACTGGGGCTCTGTGCTTTCCTTCCTAATGAAAAGAACTCTCCTTCCTGTCCTGGTGCCCACAGTCAAAACTGAGATTCCACCTCCAAAATTCCATATGTCCAAGGATTTCCCCAGATGAAAGGTGCCAGGAGAGACAGATAGGCTCTCTTGGCCCATGGGTGGTCACCTCTCATTGTTCTTCAAAACACTTGAGCTTTGCACTTTTTCTTTCTTATGGAAAAAATCCATCCAAGGTGCCCATGGTCAATTTTGGGATTCCACCTCCAAAATTCCCTATATGTCCAAGGACTCCTCCATGATGAAAGCTGCCAGGACAAACAGGTCTGGCTGCCTTGGCCTCTCAGGAGCCTTCTCTCTCCACTTCTGCCCCTGAAACTCTTGGGCTCTGTGCTTTCTTAGCCATGGAAAAGAACTGTCCTTCTTATCAATGCAGAAATGGCCGAAATTTTGATTCCACCTCCAAAATTCCCTATATCCAAGGGCTGCTTTCAGGCAAAAGCTGCCGGGACAGAGTTCAGGCTGGCCTTGGCCTCTGATGGCCGCCTTTCATCTGGCCCTGAAACACCGGTGTTCCATGCACTCCTTCCTAGGGAGAAGAACCGTCCTTCTACAGGCATCCATGTCCAAAACTGGTTTTCTGCCTCTAATATTCCCTATATCCAAGGATGGCTCCTAGACAAAATCTGCCAGTACTGTCTAATCTGGCTGCCCTTGGCCTCTGGTGGCTGCCCCTCATCTGCCCCTGGAACACTGGGGCTCGCTTGTTTCCTTCCTATGGACACTACAGGGACACTGTGAGGACCTGGTGGAACCATGGAGACCACTGTGACACTTTGGGATACCATGGTGACACCGTGGGGCTTCATGGAACCAAGAGACCACCATGGCTCTGTGGGGCCTCGTGTCACCAAGGAGACCACTAGGACTCTTCAGAGCCTCGTGTGACCAAGGGGCCACTGTGAAACCTCAGGGACTCATGGACTTGAGGGAACCACTGGGACATTGTGGGGCCCCATGGAATGAGAGGAACATGGAACAGCTCTGGCTGATTTGGCCTTCCAGGGGTGAACATGACTGGTCTGCCTGATCTTGGAATGTCAAGGACTGCCTCTCATCTGCCATGAAGCGCTGGGGCTCCGTGCTTTCCTTCCTGTGTAAAAGAATTTCCTCTCTTCTCAGACACACTTGGACAAAATGGGTACTCACCCCTAAAAATTTTCCTGTATACAAGGCTATCTCCCAGAAAAAAACCTGCCAGCTCTGGCTGGCCTGGGCCTCTCGTGGTCACATCTCATCTGCCTTGGAAGCACTGGGGCTATGTGCCTTCCTTCCTACGGAGAAGAACTGGCCTTCTTGTCCAGGGGCCATGACAGAACTTGGAATTAGGCTGCCAAAATTCCATCTATCCCAGTTTTCTTCCTAAACAAAAGCTGCCAGGAAGACAGCTCTGCCTGGCCTTGGCCTCTGATGATTTTCTTAGACTTTGAGCAGAATGTTTTCATCTGAAAGCACTTGGAGAGGGCCCAAAGATCTCCCAGGCTGGGGTTTGAAAAACCCATATATGGAGGCTCAGTTGTGAAGAGACTGAGGACATAAAAGGAGTGGCCTGGCAGGGCATGAAGGGTGGATGAATAAATAGTGGAGCTTTTTCTCCATAATGGGAAAGAGCCAGATAGAGAAATTATACCACAAATACAGAAGGAGAGGCCAAGACTGGAAGTAAGAGGAATTTCCCTCCCAGGGCAGGGCTGTGGTGCAACACATCCCCCAGAAGGAGCCTGGGTCAGCCCAAGGCTTTGTGTGGGCAGGCAGAGGCAGGCAGGAGGCAGAGCTGTCAGCAAAGGAAGGGCCCAGCCAGGTGGGGCAGCTGGGGGATGCCGACAGCCTGCAGGGACAGAGGCGCAGGGCAGGGACACCGTAGGACAGCCTGGGCTGCACAGGGCACAGGGATGGGCAGCAGCTGCAAGACAGCCCTGCCAGAGCCAACTTGGGCAGCACTTTGGCCATGGCTGCTGGGCCTGGGCCTGAGCCAGGAGCAGGAGACAAGTGACCCTTGCAGGCCTGGGGCCTCATTGCCTCCTTGGCCCTGCTCAGCAGCCTGGCAGGGGCCGCCCCATGCTCCTGCCCTTGGCATTGCACATCCCCACATGCCAGTGCCCATCCCGGGAAGAGCCCTGAGCAAGGAGGGAGGGACAGCATCTGCCTGGCCAGGGGCTGGGGCTCAGGCCTTGGCCCTTTGCATTCCTAAAACACATCCAGCTTTGCTCAGCACCAGAGATACCTTTGCCTTGCTTGTCCCCAGCTGTCATCACTGCCACCAGTGTTCTGCTCTACCTGGAACCTGGGGACACTTTCTCAGTTGTGTCCCTCAGTGAGACCCATTACAACTTCAAGAAACTTCAGAGTTTAAATTTAAGTTTGAGTTCTTGAGAAGTTTTTTGAACACTCTCTCAGGGACTGAGTCTGATGTAAACAACACCAAATCCCTGAGAGGCTCATTAAAGTCCTTGTGCTGTGTCTGTGCTGCTGAGCTTTAAAGGAACAGCTCTTCCCAGGACCAGCTCCTCTCCCAGCCCAGCAGGGCTGAGGGCTCTGCCTGCAGGCACTGAGGGGACAGGAGCCAGGCAGAGACAGGCTGAAGGCAATCAGGATTGGGAAGACATTGAGCTGAGACTTCACTTGGGGAAAGATCTTCACAGCCCTCTGCATGGTGAGTCTGTGGGTGCAGGGCAATGTCCCCTGTGCTCCTGGAGGGATCTCCTGAAGCCAGCACACCCCACAGCCTGGGGGATGTGTCAGGAGGACTCTCCCAGGTTCTCTGTGGCAGAGGAGGAGGAGGAGGGGGAGGAGGAGGAGGATGTGCTCCAGAGCAGGGCTGCCCTGGGCACTTGTCAGAGGGACAGGGCAGGATGGCTCCTGCTGCCAGGGACGGCTTTTCCAGGGGCTGAAGCTGGGGCTGCAGCCAGGGCTGCCCAGGGCTGTCAGGGGCAGAGCAGCTCTTAAACCTGCAGCCCTGAGGATTCCAGGGCACCTTGGCCAGCCCAGGGCATGTGCCATCCTGCCAGGGCAGCTCTCCAGCCTGCCTGGGGCAGCTCCCATGGACCCTGCAGGGCAGAAGTTGGAGGTGGAAGGAGCCTGGCCCAGGGGCTGGGCAGATTCCTCCTGCTCTGGAGGGATGGTGCGGGGCATGGCCAGGGCTGCTCTCAGCTTTCTCCAGCAGAGCTGTGGGCAGGCAGGGAGGGAGGCAGTGCTGAGGGGCCCTGCTGCAGGGCAGATGTGTCACCTGAGGCCTGCCCTGCAAGGGGCAGACAGCCCTGAGCAGCACAGATGTGCCCCAGCCAGAGCCCTCAGAAAGGGGCTGGGGCCTCAGTCCCTCCTGGGGGCAGAGCAGCAGATGAAGGGCATCTCCTCAGCCCATTCCCTCTGTTTGTCTGCCTGAGGGCCACTGTCCTGCCCTGCTGCCCTGGCAGGGGCTGGGCAGCTGGGCAGGGCCCTGGGCAGTGCCCTCAGGCCTGGCTCTCTCTCTCCAGGGCCTTGCCCAGGTGCCCAGGGCTGGCTGAGGGGCTCTCTGGAATGGCAGTTCCAGCTGCAGGGCCAGGCCCAGCCCAGGGCTCCTCCTGTGCAGGCTGAGCACAGCAATGGGGTGTCCCAGCTCCCTGTGCCCGGGCAGCTCTGGGCAGGGCAGGCCTGGGAGGAAGAGAAATGAGCCCACTCTCCTGACTCTGGGAAAGGCAGGAGCCACTTGTGTGCCAGGGATCCCCTCTGCTCTCTGCAGTGTCTCCTGGCTGTCCAGGGTAACACAGGAGTGGATTTCAGAAAGGTGCAAGTCCAGGGCAGCTGGAACAGGAGAGAGGGACAAAAAGCTCCCCTCAGTCTGCACTAAGCCTCAGACAACCCCTCCTGCCATCTGGACTCTCTGTTCTTCCACAGTGCAGCAGAATCTCTCATTCTGCCTCCTGCAATCCCCATCCCTTCACCCAGGCAGCTCTTCTGCTTTAGAGAAGATTCTTTATCCAAGTCCAAACACTCTGGGCCCTCACTGTTCCCCTGCACTGACTGGGGTCAGGGCTGACTCCCAGGTGTCCTGCAGGCCAAGGTCCAGCTCCAAAACACAAATTGGACAGCAAAGGGCTCCAGCAACAAAGCTGAAGGAAGTCTTTCTCACAGACACAGACAAAAGGAGGTGTTTAGTGGCAGGAAAGGGTTTATGAGAAAGGGCTTTGGATTTTCTCAAGAAATCTCCCCCAGTTGTCCCTGTCTTTCTTTCAAACAGGTCCAAATGCCCAGACACAGCAAATGTCCAACAGCAGCTCCATCAGGCACTTCCTCCTGCTGGCATTGGCAGACACGCGGCAGCTGCAGCTCCTGCACTTCTGCCTCTTGCTGGGCATCTCCCTGGCTGCCCTCCTGGGCAACGGCCTCATCATCAGCGCCGTAGCCTGCAGCCACCACCTGCACACGCCCATGTTCTTCTTCCTGCTCAACCTGGCCCTCAGCGACCTGGGCTCCATCTGCACCACTGTCCCCAAAGCCATGCACAATTCCCTCTGGGACACCAGCACCATCTCCTACTCAGGATGTGCTGCTCAGGTTTTCTTCTTTCTTTTTCTTTTGTCAGCAGAGTTTTTCCCTCCTGACCATCATGTGCTACGACCGCTACGTGTCCATCTGCAAACCCCTGCACTATGGGACCCTCCTGGGCAGCAGAGCTTGTGCCCACATGGCAGCAGCTGCCTGGGCCAGTGCCTTTCTCAATGCTCTGCTGCACACAGCCAATACATTTTCCCTGCCCCTGTGCCATGGCAATGCCCTGGGCCAGTTCTTCTGTGAAATCCCCCAGATCCTCAAGCTCTCCTGCTCCAAATCCTACCTCAGGGAACTTGGGTTTCATTGCTGTCACTGTCTGTTTAGCTTTTGGTTGTTTTGTGTTCATTGTTTTCTCCTATGTGCAGATCTTCAGGGCTGTGCTGAGGATCCCCTCTGAGCAGGGACGGCACAAAGCCTTTTCCACCTGCCTCCCTCACCTGGCTGTGGTCTCCCTGTTTCTCAGCACTGGCTTTTTTGCCTACCTGAAGCCCCCCTCCATCTCCTCCCCATCCCTGGATCTGGCCCTGTCAGTTCTGTACTCGGTGGTGCCTCCAGCCCTGAACCCCCTCATCTACAGCCTGAGGAACCAGGAGCTCAAGGCTGCAGTGTGGAGACTGATGACTGGACAATTTAAGAAACATTAAACTGGTTGCCAATTTCTGCAAATCACTTGTAATAAAAGTCATCTTTTGATAGTTCTTGTTGGTTTTGTTTTTTTTTTCATTGTTTTCTTTTTTTAATATTGTCCTAAAACAAGACCATTGTTTTTGCCATTTCTCATTTTGTTTCTCTCCACCTTTGCTGTGGCCCCAGACTGTGTCAATGAGGGGCTGTGCTCTCAGTGGCTTTAAATGAACTAAAGGATCTCCCAGCAAAGTTTTCACCAGAGATCCCTTTTTTTTTCCCTTCTCTGGAGCTGCAGCAGCAATGTCTGTGTGCAGAGCTGGGGCAGATCAGGGCTGGCACAGCAGCTGTGCCCAGCAGCAGCAGCAGCACTTGGTGTTGCCAGTGCTGCTGCCGTGGCCCCTGCCCGCTGCCCTGGTGGCCCTGGTGTTGCTGCGGGGGCCTGAGTGCTCTCGGGGCCGGGCACAGCCCTGGGGTGGCAGTGCTGGGGCTGCAGCAGGGACAGGCCATGGGCACTGCTGGGGCAGCGCTGACGCCTCAGCCCAGGCCCTGGGGCTCAGGCTCCTTGCCCAGGCTCTCTCAAGAACACGGCCAGGCCAATGCTCAGCACAGAAAACCCCGTGAGCAGCCCCAGGCTGGCCGTGGGCAGGCTGGGGGCAAACAGCATGGCTGGGGCTCTGCAAGGGCCCTGGGGCAGATGGGAAGGAGCAGCAGAGCAGGGGCTGATCCATCCCAGTGCGCTGCACAGCCCAGGGCAGCGTCCCAGAGCGTCCTCATGGAGCTGCCAACAACATCCCCCCTCTGCAGCCCTGGCCTCTCCCCCAGCTCACACAGGTGCCCCATCCTTGCAGGCACAGACACGGCAGCACTGGCTCAGGAGCCCCTGTTTGCATTGCACACAGCAGAGGAGCACCCCCATGCTGTTGCTGTGGGGACATGAACCTGAGGGAGCACAAATGCCATCAGCCCCTGGGGCCAGCAAGGGCTGGGGGACACCAGGGAAACCACTCAGGTTTGTCCTGGCCTCTGCAGTCAGCCAGAAAGTTTGTTCCCATCAGCTGGGGTTTCCTGTCCCACTGCAGACGCTGTTGCTCAGAGCCAGGGCTGCCTGGCAGCCACCCCAAACTGCCCTCAGCATTTCCTTGGCTTCACCTTTGCTTTCTTTCCTCTTTCCTGATCAAATTTCTTCCTATTGCCCATCCCTGTCCCCCCCTGCAAACAGCCCATCCCTGTTTGCCCTTTCCTCTCTGGCCCCCTCCCCATTGCAGTTCCTGACCTGGCACCATGGGAACGTCCCTTGGGCAGCAGGATCATCCTACAAGTGCTGCAGGAATTGTCTGCAGGCTCCTGCAGTGCCTGGTGCTGCTCCTTGCCAGAGGCACCCCAGGCCAGGGGGCACATCTGGCTGCTGTGTCTGGCTCTGGGCTCCCTGTTCTGGGCAGTGAGGAGGGCTGCAGAGGCTCTGCAGGACTGACAGGAGATGGGCTTTGGGGCTGGCAGGAGAAGCTGAGGGACCTGGGCTGCTGGAGCTTCTGAACAGGAGGCCCAGGGCTCTTCCTGCAACTGCTCAAGGGTGGTTTCAGAGAATCACAGAATCAATGGGTTGGAAAAAGACCTTGGAGATCATCAAGTCCAACCTGTGCCCTGACACCCTGCCTTGTCTCCCTGAGCCTCCTCTTCTCCAGGATAAACAACCAGGCTCACTCAGCCTGCTCCTCACAGGACTTGTGTTCCAGACCCCTCCCAGCCTTGTTGCCCTTCTCTGGACATGCTCCAGCCCCTCCATGTCCTTCTGTCTGTTAAATTGGGGACCCAGGGCTGGACACTGCCCCTTCTCACTGACTGCCCACCAGTTATCCTGAGTGCTCCTCAGTCTTCTTCATACAACTGGTGTTCAGCCCTGCTCCCTGAGGCGGGTCCCCTGCTCCTGCTGGCCACCATTCTGATCCAGGCCAGGGACCATTGGCCTTCTTGCCCACCTGGGGCCCTGCTCCTGCTGGCCTCATGTCCAGCCTGCTGTCCATCAGTGCCCCCAGGTCCCTTTCTGCCTGGCTGCTCTCCAGCCACTCTGTCCCCAGCCTGTGGTGCTGCAGGGTTGTTGTGGCCAAGTGTGCAGGACCCGGCACTTGGTCTTGTTCAACCTCACCTTGTTGGATTTGGGCCCTGGATCCAGCCTGTCCAGGGCCCCTGCAGAGCCCTCCTACCCTCCAGCACATCCACACTCACACCCAGCTTGGTGTCATCTGCAGATTTGCTGATGCTGGACCCAGTCCCCTCATGCAGATCATCAGTGCAGATATTGAAATCCACGCTGGCTGGCTGGCTGATCCTCGGCCATCCTGTGGGTGCCCTGTGATGGCACTCAAGGTGATCTGTTCCATCACCTTGCTGGGCACCCAGGTCAGGCTGACAGGCCTGGAGTTCCCCAGCTCCTCCTTCCAGCCCTTCTTGGGGATGGGCTCACATTGGCACCTCCAGTCCTCTGGGACCTCCCTGCTGAGCCAGCACTGATGGTAAATGATGGAGAGCAGCCTTGGGAGCTCATCCACAGCTCCCTCATCCCCCTGGGATGGATCCCATCTGCTCCCAGAGACACCTGTGAGCATCTGAGTGGCTCAGCAGGTCCCCAGCTGCTTCCTCCTGGATTACAGGGGGGCTGTTCTGCTCCCTGTGCCCATCCACCAGCTCAGGAGAACACTTGTCCTGAGGACAACCTGTCCTAATGTTGAAAATTGGAGGCAAACAAGGTGTTAAGTACCTCAGCCTTTCCTCATCTTTAGTTACTCTATTCCCCCACTGCATCCAACAATGAATAGAGGTTCTCCTTACACTTCTCTTTTTGCTAGAAAATTTATTTATAAAAATATTTTTATTTTTTTTCACCAAAGTTGGCCAGGTTTAAGTTCTAATTGAGCTTTCATATCTCTGCTTTTCTTTCTCCATGGCCTAACAACATTCTAAAACACTTCCTGAGTTCTGACCTCTTTCCAAAGGTGATGCACCCTCTTTTTCCTTCAGTTCCCACAAAAGCTCCATGTCCAGCCAGGACAGTAATTTTCCTTGCCTGCTCATCTTTTGCCACAGAGGGACAGGCTGCTCCTTCCCCCTTACAATTAGTTTCTTTAAATGTGTCCATCCTTCCTGGACACCTTTGTTTTTAAGGAGCTGTTTCCCTTAAAAAATCAGTACCTGATTCCAGTACTCCCCAAATCTGCATCCTGAACAGGCCAAGGTCTGCCCTTTAATTCCAGGGTAGAAGTTTTGTTGATGCCCTCCTTCTTTCACAGGATATTGAAAACTCAATTTATTTCATGGTCACTGTGCCCCCAGGCAGCCTCCGACCACCCCATCTCCCACCAGCCCTTCTCTGTTTGTGACCAGCAGCAGACAGAGCTTTCCTTTGGTTGGGAGTGTTATCAAAATTCAGCAAAATAACAAAACTCCATAACCCCAATGTAGCATTAGAAGCAGCATTCTTTATTTGGCCAGATGCATGGGGGGAGAGCTCCTCCCAAAGCCATGCATGCTGAATGCAGGAAAGTTTCTGTTTATATTCTGTATTTTGCATACATATTCATTG
>JALJVW010001772.1:0-21631 GCA_024865655.1 Emberiza elegans
CATCTCCTATCGTGGTTCTAGAGGTGCACAGAGTTCTGCAGAGCGTTTTGCAAGAAGCAAAAGAAAGTAGTCCAAAAGCTTCTGGCCGAAGAAGCCAAGGACCGGGCTTTAGCTCGGGCGAGCGCCAGACCTTCGCCTTTAGCGCCTCTTGTCGCCTACACCTAAGCAAAAAGCTTTTCCACTATGTCTCGCAAGGAGAAACTGTGCCAGTACAGAAATCATCTCCTATCGTGGTTCTAGAGGTGCACGGAGCTCTGCAGAGCGTTTTGCAAGAAGCAAAAGAAAGTAGTCCAAAACGACTTGCATTCGAATGTTAGCGTGAATAAAATCGCAGGAGAGTGGTAAGGTACTTTTCTATCAGTTTGCAAGCTGTGCACACAATCCCAGTGTGGCTCGGCTTGGTTGTTCGTTTCGGAAGGTGCCGCCTCTCCGGCTCCCCGGAGGCGAAGAAGCGGCTTCTTCGCAAAGAGCATTGCATTGCAGAGCACTGTGCCGGTCGCGGTGTGTTCAAGCGCGGCTTCTGCCGAAGAAGCCAAGGACCGGCGCTTAGCTCGGGCGAGCGCCGACCTTCGCCTTTAGCGCCTCTTGTCGCCTACACCTAAGCAAAAAGCTTTTTCCACTATGTCTCGCAAGGAGAAACTGTGCCAGTACAGAAATCATCTCCTATCGTGTTCTAGAGGTGCACGGAGTCTGCAGAGCGTTTTGCAAGAAGCAAAAGAAAGTAGTCCAAAACGACTTGCATTCGAATGTTAGCGTGAATAAAATCGCAGGAGAGTGGTAAGGTACTGTTTTCTATCAGTTTGCAAGCTGTGCACACAATCCCAGTGTGGCTCGGCTTGGTTGTTCGCCTTTCGAAGGTGCCGCTCTCCGGCCCCGGAGGCGAAGAAGCGGCTCTTCGCGCGCAAAGAGCATTGTGCCGGTCAAAGAGCATTGTGCCGGTCGCGTGTGTTCAAGCGCGGCTTGCCGAAGAAGCCAAGGACCGCTTTTTTAGCTCGGGCGAGAAAGCCCGACCTTCGCCTTTTTAGCGCCTCTTGTCGCCTACACCTAAGCAAAAAGCTTTTCCACTATGTCTCGCAAGGAGAAACTGTGCCAGTACAGAAATCATCTCCTATCGTGTTCTAGAGGTGCACGGAGCTCTGCAGAGCGTTTTGCAAGAAGCAAAAGAAAGTAGTCCAAAACGACTTGCATTCGAATGTTAGCGTGAATAAAATCGCAGGAGAGTGGTAAGGTACTGTTTTCTATCAGTTTGCAAGCTGTGCACACAATCCCAGTGTGGCTCGGCTTGGTTGTTCGCCTTCGAAGGTGCCGCCTCTCCGCTCCCCGGAGAGGAAGAAGCGGCTTCTTCGCGCAAAGAGCATTGTGCCGGTCGCAGAGCACTGTGCCGGTGTGTCGAAGCGCGCGGCTTCTGCCGAAGAAGCCAAGGACCGGCGCTTAGCTCGGGCGAGTGCCGTACCATCGTCTTTAGCGTCTCTTGTCGCCTACACCTAAGCAAAAAGCTTTTCCACTATGTCTCGCAAGGAGAAACTGTGCCAGTACAGAAATCATCTCCTAGCGTGTTCTAGAGGTGCACGGAGCTCTGCAGAGCGTTTTGCAAGAAGCAAAAGAAAGTAGTCCAAAACGACTTGCATTCGAATGTTAGCATGAATAAAATCGCAGGAGAGTGGTAAGGTACTGTTTTCTATCAGTTTGCAAGCTGTGCACACAATCCCAGTGTGGCTCGGCTTGGTTGTTTTTTGCCTTTCGGAAGGTGCCGCTCTCTCCGGCTCCCGGAGGCGAAGAAGCGGCTTCTTCGCGCAAAGAGCATTGTGCCGGTCGCAGAGCACTGTGCCGGTCGCGGTGTGCTCTGAAGCGCGGCTTCTGCCGAAAGAAGCCAAGGACCGGCGCTTAGCTCGGGCGAGCGCCGTACCTTCGTCTTTAGCGTCTCTTGTCGCCTACACCTAAGCAAAAAGCTTTTCCACTATGTCTCGCAAGGAGAAACTGTGCCAGTACAGAAATCATCTCCTATCGTGTTCTAGAGGTGCACGGAGCTCTGCAGAGCGTTTTGCAAGAAGCAAAAGAAAGTAGTCCAAAACGACTTGCATTCGAATGTTAGCATGAATAAAATCGCAGGAGAGTGGTAAGGTACTGTTTTCTATCAGTTTGCAAGCTGTGCACACAATCCCAGTGTGGCTCGGCTTGGTTGTTCGCTTCGGAAGGTGCCGCCTCTCCGGCCCCGGAGGCGAAGAAGCGGCTTCTTCGCGCAAAAGAGCATTGTGCCGGTCGCAGAGTGTGCCGGTCGCGGTGTGCTCAAGCGCGGCTTCTGCCGAAAGAAGCCAAGGACCGGCGCTTAGCTCGGGCGAGTGCCGCACCTTCGCCTTTAGCGCCTCTTGTCGCCTACACCTAAGCAAAAAGCTTTTCCACTATGTCTCGCAAGGAGAAACTGTGCCAGTACAGAAATCATCTCCTATCGTGTTCTAGAGGTGCACGGAGCTCTGCAGAGCGTTTTGCAAGAAGCAAAAGAAAGTAGTCCAAAACGACTTGCATTCGAATGTTAGCGTGAATAAAATCGCAGGAGAGTGGTAAGGTACTGTTTTCTATCAGTTTGCAAGCTGTGCACACAATCCCAGTGTGGCTCGGCTTGGTTGTTCGCTTCGGAAGGTGCCGCCTCCGGCTCCCCGGAGGCGAAGAAGCGGCTTCTTCGCGAAAGAGAAAGAGCATTGTGCCGGTCGCGTGTGTTCAAGCGCGGCTTCTGCCGAAGAAGCCAAGGACCGGCGCTTTAGCTCGGGCGAGTGCCGACCTTCGCCTTTTAGCGCCTCTTGTCGCCTACACCTAAGCAAAAAGCTTTTCCACTATGTCTCGCAAGGAGAAACTGTGCCAGTACAGAAATCATCTCCTATCGTGTTCTAGAGGTGCACGGAGCTCTGCAGAGCGTTTTTGCAAGAAGCAAAAGAAAGTAGTCCAAAACGACTTGCATTCGAATGTTAGCGTGAATAAAATCGCAGGAGAGTGGTAAGGTACTGTTTTCTATCAGTTTGCAAGCTGTGCACACAATCCCAGTGTGGCTCGGCTTGGTTGTTCGCCTTCGGAAGGTGCCGCCTCCGGCGCCCCGGAGGCGAAGAAGCGGGCTTCTTCGCGCAAAAGAGCATTGTGCCGGTCGCACTGTGCCGGTCGCGGTGTGTTCGCGCGGCTTCTGCCGAAGAAGCCAAGGACCGGCGCTTAGCTCGGGCGAGCGCCGCACCTTTCGTTTTTAGCGCCTCTTGTCGCCTACACCTAAGCAAAAAGCTTTTTCCACTATGTCTCGCAAGGAGAAACTGTGCCAGTACAGAAATCATCTCCTATCGTGTTCTAGAGGTGCACGGAGCTCTGCAGAGCGTTTTGCAAGAAGCAAAAGAAAGTAGTCCAAAACGACTTGCATTCGAATGTTAGCATGAATAAAATCGCAGGAGAGTGGTAAGGTACTGTTTTCTATCAGTTTGCAAGCTGTGCACACAATCCCAGTGTGGCTCGGCTTGGTTGTTTTTTGCCTTTCGGAAGGTGCCGCCGCCTCCGGTTCCCGGAGGCGAAGAAGCGGCTTCTTCGCCAAGCAAAGAGCATTGTGCCGGTCGCAGAGCACTGTGCCGGTGTGCGGTGTTCAAGCGCGGCTTCTGCCGAAAAGAAGCCAAGGACCGGCGCTTAGCTCGGGCGAGCGCCGACCTTCGCCTTTAGCGCCTCTTGTCGCCTACACCTAAGCAAAAAGCTTTTTCCACTATGTCTCGCAAGGAGAAACTGTGCCAGTACAGAAATCATCTCCTATCGTGTTCTAGAGGTGCACGGAGCTCTGCAGAGCGTTTTGCAAGAAGCAAAAGAAAGTAGTCCAAAACGACTTGCATTCGAATGTTAGCGTGAATAAAAAATCGCAGGAGAGTGGTAAGGTACTGTTTTCTATCAGTTTGCAAGCTGTGCACACAATCCCAGTGTGGCTCGGCTTGGTTGTTCGCTTCGGAAGGTGCCGCTCTCCGGCTCCCCGGAGGCGAAGAAGCGGCTTTTTCGCGCAAAGAGCATTGTGCCGGTCGCAGAGCACTGTGCCGGTCGCTGTGTGTTCAAGCGCGGCTTCTGCCGAAGAAGCCAAGGACCGGGCGCATTTTAGCTCGGGCGAAAGTGCCGTACCTTCGTTTTTTAGCGCCTCTTGTCGCCTACACCTAAGCAAACTTTTTTTCCACTATGTCTCGCAAGGAGAAACTGTGCCAGTACAGAAATCATCTCCTATCGTGTTCTAGAGGTGCACGGAGCTCTGCAGAGCGTTTTTGCAAGAAGCAAAAGAAAGTAGTCCAAAACGACTTGCATTCGAATGTTAGCGTGAATAAAATCGCAGGAGAGTGGTAAGGTACTGTTTTCTATCAGTTTGCAAGCTGTGCACACAATCCCAGTGTGGCTCGGCTTGGTTGTTCGCTTTTTCGGAAGGTGCCGCCTCTCCGCTCCCCGGAGGCGAAGAAGCGGCTTCTTCGCAAGAAAGAGCATTGTGCCGGTCTGTGCCGGTCGCGGTGTGTTCAAGCGCGGCTTCTGGGCCGAAAGAAGCCAAGGACCGGCGCTTAGCTCGGGGTTTTTGACCTTCGCCTTTAGCGCCTCTTTGTCGCCTACACCTAAGCAAAAAGCTTTTCCACTATGTCTCGCAAGGAGAAACTGTGCCAGTACAGAAATCATCTCCTATCGTGTTCTAGAGGTGCACGGAGTCTGCAGAGCGTTTTGCAAGAAGCAAAAGAAAGTAGTCCAAAACGACTTGCATTCGAATGTTAGCGTGAATAAAATCGCAGGAGAGTGGTAAGGTACTGTTTTCTATCAGTTTGCAAGCTGTGCACACAATCCCAGTGTGGCTCGGCTTGGTTGTTCGCTTCGGAAGGTGCCGCCTCTCCGGCTCCCCGGAGGCGAAGAAGCGGCTTCTTCGCAAAAGAGCATTGTGCCGGTCAAAGAGCATTGTGCCGGTCGCGGTGTGTTCAAGCGCGGCTTCTGCCGAAAGAAGCCAAGGACCGGCTTTTTAGCTCGGGCGAGTGCCAGACCTTCGCCTTTAGCGCCTCTTGTCGCCTACACCTAAGCAAAAAAGCTTTTCCACTATGTCTCGCAAGGAGAAACTGTGCCAGTACAGAAATCATCTCCTATCGTGTTCTAGAGGTGCACGGAGCTCTGCAGAGCGTTTTGCAAGAAGCAAAAAAAGAAAGTAGTCCAAAACGACTTGCATTCGAATGTTAGCGTGAATAAAATCGCAGGAGAGTGGTAAGGTACTGTTTTCTATCAGTTTGCAAGCTGTGCACACAATCCCAGTGTGGCTCGGCTTGGTTGTTCGCTTTCGGAAGGTGCCGCCTCTCCGGCCCCGGAGGCGAAGAAGCGGCTTCTTCGCGAAAGAGCAAAGAGCATTGTGCCGGTCGCTGTGTGTGCCGGTTTGTGTGCTCAAAGCGCGGCTTCTGGAAAAAGAAGCCAAGGACCGGGCGTTTTAGCTCGGGCGAGTGCCGACCTTCGCCTTTTTTAGCGCCTCTTGTCGCCTACACCTAAGCAAAAAGCTTTTCCACTATGTCTCGCAAGGAGAAACTGTGCCAGTACAGAAATCATCTCCTATCGTGTTCTAGAGGTGCACGGAGCTCTGCAGAGCGTTTTGCAAGAAGCAAAAAGAAAGTAGTCCAAAACGACTTGCATTCGAATGTTAGCGTGAATAAAATCGCAGGAGAGTGGTAAGGTACTGTTTTCTATCAGTTTGCAAGCTGTGCACACAATCCCAGTGTGGCTCGGCTTGGTTGTTCTTTCGGAAGGTGCCGCCTTCCGGTTCCCCGGAGGCGAAGAAGCGGCTTCTTCGCGCAAAGAGCATTGTGCCGGTCGCAGAGCACTGTGCCGGTCGCGGTGTGTTGAACCGCGGCTTCTTGCCGAAGAAGCCAAGGACCGGCGCGCTTTAGCTCGGGCGAGTGCCGTACTTCTTCGCCTTTAGCGCCTCTTGTCGCCTACACCTAAGCAAAAAGCTTTTCCACTATGTCTCGCAAGGAGAAACTGTGCCAGTACAGAAATCATCTCCTATCGTGTTCTAGAGGTGCACGGAGTTCTGCAGAGCGTTTTGCAAGAAGCAACAGAAAGTAGTCCAAAACGACTTGCATTCGAATGTTAGCGTGAATAAAATCGCAGGAGAGTGGTAAGGTACTGTTTTCAATCAGTTTGCAAGCAGTGCACACAATCCCAGTGTGGCTCGGCTTGGTAAAATTTTTTCGGAAGGTGCCGCCGCCTCCGGGTTTTCCCCGGAGGCGGAAGAAGCGGCTTCTTCGCGAAAAAGAGCATTGTGCCGGTCGCAAAGAGCACTGTGCCGGTCGCGTGTGCAAGAAAACAAAGCGCGGCTTCTTGCCGAAGAAGCATAAGGGACCGGGCGCTTTAGCTCGGGCGAGTGCTGCACCTTCGCCTTTAGCGCCTCTTGTCGCCTACACCTAAGCAAAGTTTTTTTTTTCTTTTTCCACTATGTCTCGCAAGGAGAAACTGTGCCAGTACAGAAATCATCTCCTATCGTGTTCTAGAGGTGCACGGAGTCTGCAGAGCGTTTTGCAAGAAGCAAAAGAAAGTAGTCCAAAACGACTTGCATTCGAATGTTAGCGTGAATAAAATCGCAGGAGAGTGGTAAGGTACTGTTTTCTATCAGTTTGCAAGCTGTGCACACAATCCCAGTGTGGCTCGGCTTGGTTGTTCGTTTTTCGGAAGGTGCCGCCTCCGGCTCCCGGAGGCGAAGAAGCGGCTTCTTTCGCGCAAAGAGCATTGTGCCGGTCCAGAGGTGCCGGTCGTGTGTGTTCAAGCGCGGCTTCTGCCGAAAGAAGCCAAGGACCGGGCGCTTTAGCTCGGGCGAGCGCCGACCTTCGCCTTTAGCGCCTCTTGTCGCCTACACCTAAAAAAAAAAAAGCTTTTTCCACTATGTCTCGCAAGGAGAAACTGTGCCAGTACAGAAATCATCTCCTATCGTGTTCTAGAGGTGCACGGAGCTCTGCAGAGCGTTTTGCAAGAAGCAAAAGAAAGTAGTCCAAAACGACTTGCATTCGAATGTTAGCGTGAATAAAATCGCAGGAGAGTGGTAAGGTACTGTTTTTATCAGTTTGCAAGCTGTGCACACAATCCCAGTGTGGCTCGGCTTGGTTGTTCGCTTTCGGAAGGTGTGCCTCTCCGGCTCCCCGGAGGCGAAGAAGCGGCTTCTTCGCGCAAAGAGCATTGTGCCGGCAGAGCACTGTGCCGGTCATGTGTGTTCAAGCGCGGCTTTTGCCGAAGAAGCCAAGGACCGGGCGCTTAGCTCGGGCGAGTGCGCACCTTCGCCTTTTAGCGCCTCTTGTCGCCTACACCTAAGCAAAAAGCTTTTTCCACTATGTCTCGCAAGGAGAAACTGTGCCAGTACAGAAATCATCTCCTATCGTGTTCTAGAGGTGCACGGAGCTCTGCAGAGCGTTTTGCAAGAAGAAAAAAGAAAGTAGTCCAAAACGACTTGCATTCGAATGTTAGCGTGAATAAAATCGCAGGAGAGTGGTAAGGTACTGTTTTCTATCAGTTTGCAAGCTGTGCACACAATCCCAGTGTGGCTCGGCTTGGTTGTTCGCCTTTTTCGGAAGGTGCCGCCCTCCGGCCCCGGAGGCGAAGAAGCGGCTTCTTCGCGCAAAAGAGCATTGTGCCGGTCGCAGTGCACTGTGCCGTCGCGTTTGCCGAAAGAAGCCGAAGAAGGACCGGCGCTTTTTAGCTCGGGCGAGCGCCGTTTCTTCGCCTTTAGCGCCTCTTGTCGCCTACACCTAAGAAAAAAAAGCTTTTTCCACTATGTCTCGCAAGGAGAAACTGTGCCAGTACAGAAATCATCTCCTATCGTGTTCTAGAGGTGCACGGAGCTCTGCAGAGCGTTTTGCAAGAAGCAAAAGAAAGTAGTCCAAAACGACTTGCATTCGAATGTTAGCGTGAATAAAATCGCAGGAGAGTGGTAAGGTACTTTTTTTCTATCAGTTTGCAAGCTGTGCACACAATCCCAGTGTGGCTCGGCTTGGTTGTTCGTTTTTCGGAAGGTGCCGCTTCTCCGGCTCCCCGGAGGCGAAGAAGCGGCTTCTTCGCGCAAAGAGCATTGTGCCGGTCAGAGCACTGTGTGTCGGTCGCGGTGTGTTCCGAAGCGCTTCTTTGCCGAAGAAGCCAAGGACCGGCGCGCTTAGCTCGGGCGAGTGCCGTTACCTTTCGCCTTTAGCGCCTCTTGTCGCCACACCTAAGCAAGTTTTTTTTCCACTATGTCTCGCAAGGAGAAACTGTGCCAGTACAGAAATCATCTCCTATCGTGTTCTAGAGGTGCACGGAGCTCTGCAGAGCGTTTTGCAAGAAGCAAAAGAAAGTAGTCCAAAACGACTTGCATTCGAATGATAGCGTGAATAAAATCGCAGGAGAGTGGTAAGGTACTGTTTTCTATCAGTTTGCAAGCTGTGCACACAATCCCAGTGTGGCTCGGCTTGGTTGTTCGTTTTCGGAAGGTGCCTTTTCTCCGCCCCGGAGGCGAAGAAGCGGCTTCTTCGCACAAAGAAAGAGCATTGTGCCGGTCGCGGTGTGTTCAAGCGCGGCTTCTGCCGAAAGAAGCCAAGGACCGGCGCTTAGCTCGGGCGAGTGCCTTCGCAAAGACCTTCGCCTTTAGCGCCTCTTGTCGCCTACACCTAAGCAAAATTTTTTTCCACTATGTCTCGCAAGGAGAAACTGTGCCAGTACAGAAATCATCTCCTATCGTGTTCTAGAGGTGCACGGAGCTCTGCAGAGCGTTTTGCAAGAAGCAAAAAAGAAAGTAGTCCAAAACGACTTGCATTCGAATGTTAGCGTGAATAAAATCGCAGGAGAGTGGTAAGGTACTGTTTTCTATCAGTTTGCAAGCTGTGCACACAATCCCAGTGTGGCTCGGCTTGGTTGTTCGCTTTTCGGAAGGTGCCGCCTCCGGTCCCCGGAGGCGAACAAAAAGCGCGGCTTCTTCGCGCAAAGAGCATTGTGCCGGTCCAGAGCACTGTGCCGGGCGGTGTGTTCAAGCGCGGCTTCTGCCGAAAGAAGCCAAGGACCGGCGCTTAGCTCGGGCGAGTGCCGTACCTTCGCCTTTAGCGCCTCTTGTCGCCTACACCTAAGCAAAAAGCTTTTTTCCACTATGTCTCGCAAGGAGAAACTGTGCCAGTACAGAAATCATCTCCTATCGTGTTCTAGAGGTGCACGGAGTCTGCAGAGCGTTTTGCAAGAAGCAAAAGAAAGTAGTCCAAAACGACTTGCATTCGAATGTTAGCGTGAATAAAATCGCAGGAGAGTGGTAAGGTACTGTTTTCTATCAGTTTGCAAGCTGTGCACACAATCCCAGTGTGGCTCGGGGGGTTGTTGTTCGCCTTCTTCTTTCGAAGGTGCCGCCTCTCCGGCCCCGGAGGCGAAGAAGCGGCTTCTTTCGCGCAAAGAGCATTGTGCCGGTCGCAGAGCACTGTGTGCGTCGCGGTGTGCGCGCGGCTTCTGCCGAAGAAGCAAGGACCGGCGCTTAGCTCGGGCGAGAGCCGTCGACCTTCGTTACTGTTTTTTAGCGCCTCTTGTCGCCTACACCTAAGCAAAAAGCTTTTCCACTATGTCTCGCAAGGAGAAACTGTGCCAGTACAGAAATCATCTCCTATCGTGTTCTAGAGGTGCACGGAGCTCTGCAGAGCGTTTTGCAAGAAGAAAAAGAAAGTAGTCCAAAACGACTTGCATTCGAATGTTAGCGTGAATAAAATCGCAGGAGAGTGGTAAGGTACTGTTTTCTATCAGTTTGCAAGCTGTGCACACAATCCCAGTGTGGCTCGGCTTGGTTGTTCGCCTTTCGGAAGGTGCCGCCTTCTCCGGTCCCCGGAGGCGAAGAAGCGGCTTCTTCGCGCAAAGAGCATTGTGCCGGTCGCAGTGTGTTCAAGCGCGGCTTCTGCCGAAAGAAGCCAAGGACCGCGCTTAGCTCGGGCGAGTGCCAGACCTTCGCCTTTTAGCGCCTCTTGTCGCCTACACCTAAGCAAAAAGCTTTTTCCACTATGTCTCGCAAGGAGAAACTGTGCCAGTACAGAAATCATCTCCTATCGTGTTCTAGAGGTGCACGGAGTTCTGCAGAGCGTTTTGCAAGAAAAAAAAAAGAAAGTAGTCCAAAACGACTTGCATTCGAATGTTAGCGTGAATAAAATCGCAGGAGAGTGGTAAGGTACTGTTTTCTATCAGTTTGCAAGCTGTGCACACAATCCCAGTGTGGCTCGGCTTGGTTGTTCGCCTTTTTTCGGAAGGTGCCGCCGCCTCCGGCTCCCCGGAGGCGAAGAAGCGGCTTCTTCGCGCAAAGAAAGAGCATTGTGCCGGTCGCAGAGTGTGTCGGTCAAGCGCGGCTTCTGCCGAAGAAGCCAAGGACCGGCGCTTTTAGCTCGGCGCGAGCGCCGTACCTTCGTCTTTAGCGCCTCTTGTCGCCTACACCTAAGCAAAAAGCTTCCACTATGTCTCGCAAGGAGAAACTGTGCCAGTACAGAAATCATCTCCTATCGTGTTCTAGAGGTGCACGGAGTTCTGCAGAGCGTTTTGCAAGAAGCAAAAGAAAGTAGTCCAAAACGACTTGCATTCGAATGTTAGCGTGAATAAAATCGCAGGAGAGTGGTAAGGTACTGTTTTCTATCAGTTTGCAAGCTGTGCACACAATCCCAGTGTGGCTCGGCTTGGTTGTTCGCTTTTTTTCGGAAGGTGCCGCCTCTCCGCCCCGGAGGCGAAGAAGCGGCTTCTTTCAAGCAAAGAGCATTGTGCCGGTCGCAGAGCACTGTGCCGGTCGGTGTTCAAGCGCGGCTTCTGCCGAAGAAGCCAAGGACCGGCGCTTAGCTCGGGCGAGTGCCGTACTTCTTCGCCTTTAGCGCCCTTGTTGTCGCCTACACCTAAGCAAAAAGCTTTTTCCACTATGTCTCGCAAGGAGAAACTGTGCCAGTACAGAAATCATCTCCTATCGTGTTCTAGAGGTGCACGGAGTCTGCAGAGAGCGTTTTGCAAGAAGCAAAAAGAAAGTAGTCCAAAACGACTTGCATTCGAATGTTAGCGTGAATAAAATCGCAGGAGAGTGGTAAGGTACTGTTTTCTATCAGTTTGCAAGCTGTGCACACAATCCCAGTGTGGCTCGGCTTGGTTGTTCGCTTTTCGGAAGGTGCCGCCTTCTCCGGCTCCCGGAGGCGAAGAAGCGGCTTTCTTCGCGCAAAGAGCATTGTGCCGGTCAAAGAGCATTGTGCCGGTCGCGTGTGTTCCAAGCGCGGCTTCTGCCGAAGAAGCCAAGGACCGGCGCTTAGCTCGGGCGAGTGCCGCACCTTCGCCTTTAGCGCCTCTTGTCGCCTACACCTAAGCAAAAAGCTTTTTCCACTATGTCTCGCAAGGAGAAACTGTGCCAGTACAGAAATCATCTCCTATCGTGTTCTAGAGGTGCACGGAGCTCTGCAGAGCGTTTTGCAAGAAGCAAAAGAAAGTAGTCCAAAACGACTTGCATTCGAATGTTAGCGTGAATAAAATCGCAGGAGAGTGGTAAGGTACTGTTTTCTATCAGTTTGCAAGCTGTGCACACAATCCCAGTGTGGCTCGGCTTGGTTGTTCGTTTTTCGAAGGTGCCGCCTCTCCGCCCCGGAGGCGAAGAAGCGGCGGCTTCAAGAAAGAGCATTGTGAAAAGAGCATTGTGCCGGTCGCGTGTGTTCAAGCGCGGCTTGCCTGCCGAAAGAAGCCAAGGACCGGCGCTTAGCTCGGGCGAGTGCCGTACCTTTCGCCTTTAGCGCCTCTTGTCGCCCACACCTAAGCAAAAAGCTTTTTTTTTCCACTATGTCTCGCAAGGAGAAACTGTGCCAGTACAGAAATCATCTCCTATCGTGTTCTAGAGGTGCACGGAGTCTGCAGAGCGTTTTGCAAGAAGCAAAAGAAAGTAGTCCAAAACGACTTGCATTCGAATGTTAGCGTGAATAAAATCGCAGGAGAGTGGTAAGGTACTGTTTTCTATCAGTTTGCAAGCTGTGCACACAATCCCAGTGTGGCTCGGCTTGGTTGTTCGCCGGAAGGTGCCGCCTCCGGCTCCCCGGAGGCGAAGAAGCGGCTTCTTCGCGAAAAGAGCATTGTGCCGGTCGCAGATTGTGCCGGTCGCGGTGTGTTCAAGCGCGGCTTCTGCCGAAAGAAGCCAAGGACCGGCGCTTTTAGCTCGGGCGAGCGCCAGACCTTCGCCTTTTTAGCGCCTCTTGTCGCCTACACCTAAGCAAAAAGCTTTTTCCACTATGTCTCGCAAGGAGAAACTGTGCCAGTACAGAAATCATCTCCTATCGTGTTCTAGAGGTGCACGGAGTTCTGCAGAGCGTTTTGCAAGAAGCAAAAGAAAGTAGTCCAAAACGACTTGCATTCGAATGTTAGCGTGAATAAAATCGCAGGAGAGTGGTAAGGTACTGTTTTCTATCAGTTTGCAAGCTGTGCACACAATCCCAGTGTGGCTCGGCTTGGTTGTTTTTCGAAGAAGGTGCCGCCTCCGGGTTCCCCGGAGGCGAAGAAGCGGCTTCTTCAAAAAGAGCATTGCCGGCCGGTCGAGTGTGCCGGTCGCGTGTGTGTGAGAGCGCGGCTTCTGCCGAAAAGAAGCCAAGGACCGGCGTTTTAGCTCGGGCGAGCCGTACCTTCGTCTTTAGCGCCTCTTGTCGCCTACACCTAAGCAAAAAAGCTTTTCCACTATGTCTCGCAAGGAGAAACTGTGCCAGTACAGAAATCATCTCCTATCGTGTTCTAGAGGTGCACGGAGCTCTGCAGAGCGTTTTGCAAGAAGCAAAAGAAAGTAGTCCAAAACGACTTGCATTCGAATGTTAGCGTGAATAAAATCGCAGGAGAGTGGTAAGGTACTGTTTTCTATCAGTTTGCAAGCTGTGCACACAATCCCAGTGTGGCTCGGCTTGGTTGTTCGTTTTTTCGGAAGGTGCCGCCTCTCCGGTTCCCGGAGGCGAAGAAGCGGCTTCTTCGCGCAAAGAGCATTGTGCCGGTCAGAGCACTGTGTGTCGTGTGTTCGAAGCGCGGCTTCTGCCGAATGAAGCCAAGGACCGGCGCTTAGCTCGGGCGAGCGCCGTACATTCGTCTTTAGCGTCTCTTGTCGCCTACACCTAGGCAAAAAGTTTTTCCACTATGTCTCGCAAGGAGAAACTGTGCCAGTACAGAAATCATCTCCTATCGTGTTCTAGAGGTGCACGGAGCACTGCAGAGCGTTTTGCAAGAAGCAAAAGAAAGTAGTCCAAAACGACTTGCATTCGAATGTTAGCGTGAATAAAATCGCAGGAGAGTGGTAAGGTACTGTTTTCTATCAGTTTGCAAGCTGTGCACACAATCCCAGTGTGGCTCGGCTTGGTTGTTCGCCTTTCGGAAGGTGCCGCCTCTCCGCCCCGGAGGCGAAGAAGCGGCTTTCTTCGCGCAAAGAGCATTGTGCCGGTCGCAGAGCACTGTGCCGGTCGTGTTCAAGCGCGGCTTCTGCCGAAAGAAGCCAAGGACCGGCGCTTAGCGGGGGCGAGCGCCGCACCTTCGCCTTTAGCGCCTCTTGTCGCCTACACCTAAGCAAAAAGCTTTTCCACTATGTCTCGCAAGGAGAAACTGTGCCAGTACAGAAATCATCTCCTATCGTGTTCTAGAGGTGCACGGAGCTCTGCAGAGCGTTTTGCAAGAAGCAAAAGAAAGTAGTCCAAAACGACTTGCATTCGAATGTTAGCGTGAATAAAATCGCAGGAGAGTGGTAAGGTACTGTTTTCTATCAGTTTGCAAGCTGTGCACACAATCCCAGTGTGGCTCGGCTTGGTTGTTCGCCTTTTTCGGAAGGTGCCGCCTCTCCGGCCCCGGAGGCGAAGAAGCGGCTTCTTCGCGCAAAGAGCATTGTGCCGGTCAGAGCACTGTGCCGGTCGCGGTGTGTTCAAGCCGGCTTTGCCGAAAGAAGCCAAGGACCGGGCGCTTAGCTCGGGCGAGTGCCGCACCTTCGCCTTTAGCGCCTCTTGTCGCCTACACCTAAGAAAAAAAGCTTTTCCACTATGTCTCGCAAGGAGAAACTGTGCCAGTACAGAAATCATCTCCTATCGTGTTCTAGAGGTGCACGGAGCTCTGCAGAGCGTTTTGCAAGAAGCAAAAGAAAGTAGTCCAAAACGACTTGCATTCGAATGTTAGCGTGAATAAAATCGCAGGAGAGTGGTAAGGTACTGTTTTCTATCAGTTTGCAAGCTGTGCACACAATCCCAGTGTGGCTCGGCTTGGTTGTTCGCCTTTCGGAAGGGTGCCGCTTCCGGCTCCCGGAGAAGGAAGAAGCGGCTTCTTCGCGCAAAGAGCATTGTGCCGGTCGCAGAGCACTGTGCCGGGTCGGTGTGTCGCAGGAAGCGCTGCTTCTGCCGAAGAAGCCAAGGACCGGCGCTTTAGCTCGGGCGAGTGCCAGACCTTCGCCTTTAGCGCCTCTTGTCGCCTACACCTAAGCAAAAGCTTTTTCCACTATGTCTCGCAAGGAGAAACTGTGCCAGTACAGAAATCATCTCCTATCGTGTTCTAGAGGTGCACGGAGTTCTGCAGAGCGTTTTGCAAGAAGCAAAAGAAAGTAGTCCAAAACGACTTGCATTCGAATGTTAGCGTGAATAAAATCGCAGGAGAGTGGTAAGGTACTGTTTTCTATCAGTTTGCAAGCTGTGCACACAATCCCAGTGTGGCTCGGCTTGGTTGTTCGCTTCGGAAGGTGCCGCCCTCCGGCTCCCGGAGGCGAAGAAGCGGCTTCTTCGCAAAAGAGCATTGTGCCGGTCGCAGAGCACTGTGCCGGTCGCAGTGTGTTCAAGCGCGGCTTCTGCCGAAAGAAGCCAAGGACCGGCGCTTTAGCTCGGGCGAAAGCCAGACCTTCGTTTTTAGCGCCTCTTGTCGCCTACACCTAAGCAAAAAGCTTTTCCACTATGTCTCGCAAGGAGAAACTGTGCCAGTACAGAAATCATCTCCTATCGTGTTCTAGAGGTGCACGGAGCTCTGCAGAGCGTTTTGCAAGAAGCAAAAAAGAAAGTAGTCCAAAACGACTTGCATTCGAAATGTTAGCGTGAATAAAATCGCAGGAGAGTGGTAAGGTACTGTTTTCTATCAGTTTGCAAGCTGTGCACACAATCCCAGTGTGGCTCGGCTTGGTTGTTCGTTTTCGGAAGGTGCCGCTCTCCGGCTCCCCGGAGGCGAAGAAGCGGCTTCTTCGCGCAAAGAGCATTGTGCCGGTCGGAGAGCATTTTGTGCCGGTCGTCGGTGTGTTCGGCCGCGGCTTCTGCCGAAGAAGCCAAGGACCGGCGTTTTAGCTCGGGCGAGTGCCGTTACCTTTTTTTTTAGCGCTCTTGTCGCCACACCTAAGCAAAAAGCTTTTCCACTATGTCTCGCAAGGAGAAACTGTGCCAGTACAGAAATCATCTCCTATCGTGTTCTAGAGGTGCACGGAGTGTTCTGCAGAGCGTTTTGCAAGAAGCAAAAGAAAGTAGTCCAAAACGACTTGCATTCGAATGTTAGCGTGAATAAAATCGCAGGAGAGTGGTAAGGTACTGTTTTCTATCAGTTTGCAAGCTGTGCACACAATCCCAGTGTGGCTCGGCTTGGTTGTTTTTTTCGGAAGGTGCCGCCCTCCGCCCCGGAGGCGAAGAAGCGGCTTCTTCGCGCAAAGAGCATTGTGCCGGTCGCAGAGCATTGTGCCGGTCGCGGTGTGCTCCGAAACGCCGCCTCTGGCGAAAGAAGCCAAAGACCGGCGCTTTAGCTCGGGCGAGTGCCGTACCTTCGTCTTTAGCGTCTCTTGTCGCTACACACCTAAGCAAAAGCTTTTTCCACTATGTCTCGCAAGGAGAAACTGTGCCAGTACAGAAATCATCTCCTATCGTGTTCTAGAGGTGCACGGAGTTCTGCAGAGCGTTTTGCAAGAAGCAAAAAGAAAGTAGTCCAAAACGACTTGCATTCGAATGTTAGCGTGATAAATAAAATCGCAGGAGAGTGGTAAGGTACTGTTTTCTATCAGTTTGCAAGCTGTGCACACAATCCCAGTGTGGCTCGGCTTGGTTGTTCGATTTTTCGGAAGGTGCCGCCTCTCCGGCCCCGGAGGCGAAGAATTTCCAAAATTTTCTTTCGCAAAAGAGCATTGTGCCGGTCGAGTGTGTGCCGGTCGCGTGTTCAAGCGCGGCTTCTGCCGAAGAAGCCAAGGACCGGCGCTTAGCTCGGGCGAGCGCCAGACCTTCGCCTTTAGCGCCTCTTTGTCGCCTACACCTAAGCAAAAAGCTTTTCCACTATGTCTCGCAAGGAGAAACTGTGCCAGTACAGAAATCATCTCCTATCGTGTTCTAGAGGTGCACGGAGCTCTGCAGAGCGTTTTGCAAGAAGCAAAAAAGAAAGTAGTCCAAAACGACTTGCATTCGAATGTTAGCGTGAATAAAATCGCAGGAGAGTGGTAAGGTACTGTTTTCTATCAGTTTGCAAGCTGTGCACACAATCCCAGTGTGGCTCGGCTTGGTTGTTCGCCTTCGGAAGGAAGGTGCCGCCTCTCCGGCCCCGGAGGCGAAGAAAGCTTCTTTTCGCGCAAGCAAAGAGCATTGTGCCGGTCGCAGAGTGTGTGCCGGTCAAGTGTGTTGCTTCGGCTTTGCCGAAGAAGCCAAGGACCGGGCGCTTAGCTCGGGCGAGCGCCTGTACCTTCGCCTTTTAGCCTCTTGTCGCCTACACCTAAGCAAAAAGCTTTTCCACTATGTCTCGCAAGGAGAAACTGTGCCAGTACAGAAATCATCTCCTATCGTGTTCTAGAGGTGCACGGAGCTCTGCAGAGCGTTTTGCAAGAAGCAAAAGAAAGTAGTCCAAAACGACTTGCATTCGAATGTTAGCGTGAATAAAATCGCAGGAGAGTGGTAAGGTACTGTTTTCTATCAGTTTGCAAGCTGTGCACACAATCCCAGTGTGGCTCGGCTTGGTTGTTTGTTCGAAGGTGCCGCCCTCCGGCTCCCCGGAGGCGAAGAAGCGGCTTCTTCGCGCAAAGAGCATTGTGCCAAAGAGCATTGTGCCGGTCGCGTGTGTTCGAGCGCGCGGCTTTTGCCGAAGAAGCCAAGGACCGGCGCTTAGCTCGGGGCGAGCGCCGTACCTTCGCCTTTAGCGCCTCTTGTCGCCTACACCTAAGCAAAAAGCTTTTCCACTATGTCTCGCAAGGAGAAACTGTGCCAGTACAGAAATCATCTCCTATCGTGTTCTAGAGGTGCACGGAGTCTGCAGAGCGTTTTGCAAGAAGCAAAAGAAAGTAGTCCAAAACGACTTGCATTCGAATGTTAGCGTGAATAAAATCGCAGGAGAGTGGTAAGGTACTGTTTTCTATCAGTTTGCAAGCTGTGCACACAATCCCAGTGTGGCTCGGCTTGGTTGTTTTTTTCGGAAGGTGCCGCCTCTCCGGTTCCCGGAGGCGAAGAAGCGGCTTCTTCGCGCAAAGAGCATTGTGCCGGCGCAGGAGTGTGTGCCGGTCGCGGTGTGTTCGAAGCGCGGCTTTGCCGAAGAAGCCAAGGGACCGGCGCTTTAGCTCGGGCGAGTGCCGCACCTTCTTCGCCTTTAGCGCCTCTTGTCGCCTACACCTAAGCAAAAGCTTTTTTTTCCACTATGTCTCGCAAGGAGAAACTGTGCCAGTACAGAAATCATCTCCTATCGTGTTCTAGAGGTGCACAGAGTTTTGCAGAGCGTTTTTGCAAGAAGCAAAAGAAAGTAGTCCAAAACGACTTGCATTCGAATGTTAGCGTGAATAAAATCGCAGGAGAGTGGTAAGGTACTGTTTTCTATCAGTTTGCAAGCTGTGCACACAATCCCAGTGTGGCTCGGCTTGGTTGTTCGCCTTTCGGAAGGTGTGCCTTCTCCGGCCCCGGAGGCAAAGAAGCGGCTTCTTCGCGCAAAGAGCATTGTGCCGGTCGCAGAGCACTGTGCCGGTCGCGGTGTGCTCCGAAGCGCGGCTTCTGCCGAAAGAAGCCAAGGACCGGCGCTTAGCTCGGGCGAGCGCCGTACCTTCGTCTTTAGCGCCTCTTGTCGCCTACACCTAAGCAAAAAAAGCTTTTCCACTATGTCTCGCAAGGAGAAACTGTGCCAGTACAGAAATCATCTCCCATCGTGTTCTAGAGGTGCACGGAGCTCTGCAGAGCGTTTTGCAAGAAGCAAAAAGAAAGTAGTCCAAAACGACTTGCATTCGAATGTTAGCGTGAATAAAATCGCAGGAGAGTGGTAAGGTACTGTTTTCTATCAGTTTGCAAGCTGTGCACACAATCCCAGTGTGGCTCGGCTTGGTTGTTCGCCTTCGGAAGGTGCCGCCTCCGGCCCCGGAGGCGAAGAAGCGGCTTCTTCGCGCAAAGAAGAGCATTGTGCCGTCGCGTGTGTTCGAAGCGCGGCTTCTGCCGAAAGAAGCCAAGGACCGGCGCTTAGCTCGGGCGAGTGCCGTACCTTCGCCTTTAGCGCCTCTTGTCGCCTACACCTAAGCAAAAGCTTTTTTTTCCACTATGTCTCGCAAGGAGAAACTGTGCCAGTACAGAAATCATCTCCTATCGTGTTCTAGAGGTGCACGGAGCTCTGCAGAGCGTTTTGCAAGAAGCAAAAGAAAGTAGTCCAAAACGACTTGCATTCGAATGTTAGCGTGAATAAAATCGCAGGAGAGTGGTAAGGTACTGTTTTCTATCAGTTTGCAAGCTGTGCACACAATCCCAGTGTGGCTCGGCTTGGTTGTTCGCCTTTTCGGAAGGTGCCGCCTCCGGCCCCGGAGGCGAAGAAGCGGCTTCTTCGCGCAAAGAGCATTGTGCCGGGTCAGAGCACTGTGCCGGTCGCGTGTGTTCGGAAGCGCGGCTTCTGCCGAAGAAGCCAAGGACCGGCGCTTAGCTCGGGCGAGCGCCGCACCTTCGCCTTTAGCTCTTTGTCTACACCTAAGCAAAAAGCTTTTCCACTATGTCTCGCAAGGAGAAACTGTGCCAGTACAGAAATCATCTCCTATCGTGTTCTAGAGGTGCACGGAGCTCTGCAGAGCGTTTTGCAAGAAGCAAAAGAAAGTAGTCCAAAACGACTTGCATTCGAATGTTAGCGTGAATAAAATCGCAGGAGAGTGGTAAGGTACTGTTTTCTATCAGTTTGCAAGCTGTGCACACAATCCCAGTGTGGCTCGGCTTGGTTGTTCGCTTTTCGGAAGGTGCCGCCTCTCCGCTCCCGGAGGCGAAGAAGCGGCTTCTTCGCGCAAAGAGCATTGTGCCGGTCGCGTGTGTCGCGGTGTGTTCGAAGCGCGGCTTCTGCCGAAAGAAGCCAAGGACCGGCGCTTAGCTCGGGCGAGCGCCTGTACCTTCGCCTTTAGCGCCTCTTGTCGCCTACACCTAAGCAAAAAGCTTTTCCACTATGTCTCGCAAGGAGAAACTGTGCCAGTACAGAAATCATCTCCTATCGTGTTCTAGAGGTGCACAGAGCTCTGCAGAGCGTTTTGCAAGAAGCAAAAGAAAGTAGTCCAAAACGACTTGCATTCGAATGTTAGCGTGAATAAAATCGCAGGAGAGTGGTAAGGTACTGTTTTCTATCAGTTTGCAAGCTGTGCACACAATCCCAGTGTGGCTCGCTTGGTTGTTCGCCTTTCGGAAGGTGCCGCCTCCGCCCCGGAGGCGAAGAAGCGGCTTCTTCGCGCAAAGAGCATTGTGCCGGTCGCAGAGCACTGTGCCGGTCGCGTGGTGCGCGGCTTGCCGAAGAAGCCAAGGACCGGCGCTTAGCTCGGGCGAGCGCCGCACCTTCGCCTTTAGCGCCTCTTGTCGCCTACACCTAAGCAAAAAGCTTTTCCACTATGTCTCGCAAGGAGAAACTGTGCCAGTACAGAAATCATCTCCTATCGTGTTCTAGAGGTGCACAGAGCTCTGCAGAGCGTTTTGCAAGAAGCAAAAGAAAGTAGTCCAAAACGACTTGCATTCGAATGTTAGCGTGAATAAAATCGCAGGAGAGTGGTAAGGTACTGTTTTCTATCAGTTTGCAAGCTGTGCACACAATCCCAGTGTGGCTCGGCTTGGTTGTTCGCCTTTCGAAGGTGCCGCCTCCGGCCCCGGAGGCGAAGAAGCGGGCTTCTTCGCAAAGAGCATTGTGCCGGTCGCAGAGTGTGCCGGTCGCGGTGTGAAGCGCGGCGGCTGCCGCCGAAGAAGCCAAGGACCGGCGCTTAGCTCGGGCGAAGCCGTACCTTTCGTTTTTAGCGCTCTTGTCGCCCACACCTAAGCAAAAAGCTTTTTCCACTATGTCTCGCAAGGAGAAACTGTGCCAGTACAGAAATCATCTCCTATCGTGTTCTAGAGGTGCACGGAGCTCTGCAGAGCGTTTTGCAAGAAGTAAAAAAAGAAAGTAGTCCAAAACGACTTGCATTCGAATGTTAGCGTGAATAAAATCGCAGGAGAGTGGTAAGGTACTGTTTTCTATCAGTTTGCAAGCTGTGCACACAATCCCAGTGTGGCTCGGCTTGGTTGTTCGCCGGAAGGTGCCGCCTCCGGTTCCCCGGAGGCGAAGAAGCTTCTTCGCAAAGAGCATTGTGTGCCGGTCGCAGAGGTCGCGGTGTTCAAGCGCGGCTTCTGGCCGAAAGAAGCTAAGGACCGGCGCTTAGCTCGCGGGCGAGTGCCGTACCTTCGCCTTTAGCGCCTCTTGTCGCCTACACCTAAGCAAAAAGCTTTTCCACTATGTCTCGCAAGGAGAAACTGTGCCAGTACAGAAATCATCTCCTATCGTGTTCTAGAGGTGCACAGAGCTCTGCAGAGCGTTTTGCAAGAAGCAAAAGAAAGTAGTCCAAAACGACTTGCATTCGAATGTTAGCGTGAATAAAATCGCAGGAGAGTGGTAAGGTACTGTTTTCTATCAGTTTGCAAGCTGTGCACACAATCCCAGTGTGGCTCGGCTTGGTTGTTCGCCTTTCGGAAGGTGCCGCCTCTCCGGCCCCGGAGGCGGAAGAAGCGGCTTCTTCGCGCAAAGAGCATTGTGCCGGTCGCGGTGTGTTCAAGCGCGGCTTCTGCCGAAGAAGCCAAGGACCGGCGCTTAGCTCGGGCGAGCGCCGTACCTTCGTCTTTAGCCTCTCTTGTCGCCTACACCTAAGCAAAAAGCTTTTCCACTATGTCTCGCAAGGAGAAACTGTGCCAGTACAGAAATCATCTCCTATCGTGTTCTAGAGGTGCACGGAGCTCTGCAGAGCGTTTTGCAAGAAGCAAAAGAAAGTAGTCCAAAACGACTTGCATTCGAATGTTAGCGTGAATAAAATCGCAGGAGAGTGGTAAGGTACTGTTTTCTATCAGTTTGCAAGCTGTGCACACAATCCCAGTGTGGCTCGGCTTGGTTGTTCGCCTTCTTTCGAAGGTGCCGCCCTCCGGTCCCCGGAGGCGAAGAAGCGGCTTCTTCGCAAAGAAAGAGCATTGTGCCGGTCGCGGGGTGGAAGCGCGGCTTCTGCCGAAAGAAGCCAAGGACCGGCGCTTAGCTCGGGCGAGCTCCGTACCTTCATCTTTAGCGCCTCTTCTAGCCTACATCGAAGCAAGAAGTTTTTCCACTATGTCTCGCAAGGAGAAACTGTGCCAGTACAGAAATCATCTCCTCTCGTGTTCTAGTGGTTCACGGAGCACTGCAGAGCGTTTTGCAAGAAGCAAAAGAAAGTAGTCCAAAACGACTTGTATCTGAATGTTAG
>JALJVW010001773.1:0-16884 GCA_024865655.1 Emberiza elegans
CGGAGATGCAGGCGCAGAAACCAGCGGGCTCGTCACGGGCGGCGGAGAAGCCGGCACGGGCGAGGGAGGAGGCGGCGGTGGATGGTTGTTGCCCAGCGACGTCGACACAGTCGCAGGAAGCAGTGCTTCTGGGCTCTCCGGCACAGGCAGGAAGCCGGCGGAGCCACGGGCGGACGCGTCCCGGGCAGGCGGCGGCAGGGGCGGGTTCGGGAGGCGGCCCCTTGGGCCCTGCAGGAGGGGGTCTCAGGGACCAGTGCCGCCCCCCTCTCTGAGCGGGCAGGGCCCAGGAGGCCGGCCGGAGCGGTGCCGGCAGGGCTGCCAGAGGCGGCTCCCCATCCCCGCACAGGAACGGGGAGGAAAAAGACGGCATCTGAGCATGCTCCAAGACGCAAAAAAAAACTTTTCGGCTCGGGACGAAACTCGCCCCCACTGCCGTTTGAGGGGGCTGAGAAGCAGGAAATCGTCCTCCTCCAAAGGGTCGTCTCCCCGGAGGGAACCGGGGGAACGGAGCATTCCCCCTGCAGTGAGCAATCCAGGGAAAACAGCTGCTCCGTTTCAAGACCTGAAAAAGCAGCCTGAAAGCTGGGTAGACCTTAGGACATCCAAACCCACGCTCAAAACAGAACTGGAAAATAGAGTCCATGCACTCCCATACGAACAGGTCGAGAGCATAGAGCACATTAGTAAAAATCCAAAGAGCTTTGCCCATTGGAAAACTCATAGAAATCTGTCTCCATCAGGAGAATTTCATCCTCTTGACCCCATTTTTGCCAGAGGGCAATAAGTTTCTCCTCTGAAGGGGAGAAATGAACCTCATCCCCAAGGGAGAAGTCCTCCACATAAGCAGCCACAAATTACGACGGGCCACATTTTCAGGAGGGGAAAACCCACAGTACCTTTACACAGTGTCCAACACTCTCTGGCCATCTGCATGGTCCTGGTAGGCTTTCCAGACATCATCCTGGAGGCTTTTCAGAAGGTTCTCTTTGTGGTCAGCCTTGCTGTGAACTCTGTCCAAATCAGGATCTTCAGTTCTCCAGCTCCTGGCTAGAATCCACGCCTGTGGTCGCTCGTGAAGCAACCATCAATGCCACATACCCGGATTTACCCAAATGTAGCAAATGCTCCTCTGGTGGTCTCACCAAGTGAGAAATGTCCTCCTCAGTCGAAGGTCCAATTGTTCATTCTTCAGTCGGGGGTCACCAGTTATTGTCCCTTTTTGGAAAGCAGGGTTTTGAGGATGAAGAGGAGACGAGAATCTTGACTCCATAATTAGAAGACTTGATTTATTATATTATATATATATTACATTAGGACTATATAGAAAGAGACTAAGTTCTCAGAAAGCTAAGAATAGAATAGCAAGAATGATAACAAAAGCTTCTCAGAAGCTCTGCATGAGCCAAAGAATAGAAAGCCAATCACAGAACCTGTTGATAAGCAGCAGATAACAATTGTTTACATCTTGCTGGTCTCTCAGAAGCTAAAGGAAAGAGCCAAAAGATGTCTGTCATGACTGAGTTAAGGAAATCCAAACACCCATAGAAAGCCCAATCACAGATGCACCTGTTGCATTCCACAGCAGCAGATAACAATTGTTTACATCCAGCTGATCATGCACCAGAGGACCCACATCCAGCCTGGGCGGGGGAGATGGAGCCAGAGCTCGGAGCTGGTGCCCACGCTTCAGGTGGAACTCCCCTGATCAAGCACCAGAGGACCCACACTGGTGATCAATGCAGGAAGAGGTTTCATGCCAGCTCCCATCTCCTCAGGCACCAGTGCACGCACACAGAGGAGAGGCCCTTCCGCTGCCCCGACTGCGGGCAGGGCTTCAGGCAGAACTGCAATCTTGTCATGCACCAACACATCCACACTGGGGAACGGCCCCACAGGTGTGAGGAATGTGGGAAGAGCTTCAGCCGGAGCTCCAGCCTGATCAGGCATCAAAGGACCCACACTGGGGAACGGCCCTACGAGTGTGGGGAATGTGGGAATAGCTTCAGGCAGCGTTCTAGCCTGAACGTCCACCAAAAGATCCACACAGGGGAGAGGCCCTACGAGTGTTCTGAGTGTGGGAAGGGGTTTCAGATGAAGTCACATCTCTTCCTGCATTATTGGAGTCACACAGAGGAGAGGCCCTTCCAATGTCCCCACTGCAGGAAGGGATTCAAGCGCAACTTCCACCTCATCAGACACCGGCGCATCCACACTGGGGAGAGGCCCTACGAGTGTCCCCAGTGTGGGAAGAGCTTCTCCAGGAGCTCTCACTTGACCCGACACCAACGGAGGCACCAGTAAGGGAAGCCCTGCGAGTGCCCCGAGTGCGGGAAGAGCTTTGTGCGCTGCTCCAGCTCCATCCCCCACTGGAGGAGGCACTTTGGGCACAGCCCTGGTCACTCACATTCCCTCTGATCCCTGTTGGGAACACACCTGGCTGCTTCTCCTTTTGGCTTGACCTTAATTTTTTTCTCTTCTCCATGTTTTTCCACTCTAGAAGCCAAGAGGGATCGATCTGTCACTTCAAAACCACTCATATCCCACTGAAAATAACTGGATTTTAACCCAGAAAGGCTCAATCCTACCTCAAATTGCTTGTTCCCACCTCAAAAAAACTCAGTCCCACGCCAAACTCACTCCATTCCACAGCCAGCAGGGTGAGTTGGGGTTGGGAGGCGATTGGTAGAAGTGGGATCCCAATTTGGAACAATGGGATAGAAACTGTGTGGGGCTGGCTGGGTGGGATGTATTTGATAGCAAATAAAACTCTCAGAGTCACTGATTTCTGTCCCATTCATTTTTGGTCAGTTCTGTTTGCAGAGTGCTGCCTTCTCAGCTGAATAAATTCCTATAAAAATTGTATTTTTTAAATCATCTAGTCACTAACAATTCAAAAACCAATATCCAAATAAAACCTTGCACGCCCAATAAATCTTTTAAAAATAATTTTGATTGTTTCAGAGTACTTAAGGATGTTATTAAAGTTTAGATGTTTGGTTAAAATGTCTGAGAAATTATAGTGGTGTTTGGTTTTGTGTTTAGTATATTTGTAATATGAATTGTTTAACTAAGCTGTGTTGGATTGTATGTTAGTTTTCTAGATATTTTTTATCTAAAGTGTATTAGTTATTGAATTAAAACTTTCAAAAGGTATTTCTTGATATATAATTTGTTTCTTTAGATGCATTGGTAATATATTAATAGTTGTTGGTCTGAGTTGAATCATTGTTGGAGTGTTGCAAAGAAGTCTTGAGATTTTTATATTTCATTTTTAACATAATTTATTTAATTTCAATTTTAATTTTATTGTTTATAATTTTATTGCAATTTGTTGAGAGGATAGGAAGGAAGTTCAAGGGCAGGAACATTTTTTCCTGGCTGGGAACTGGAATTCCAGATCCTGGGAATGTGTGCAGGACCACACAGACTGGGACCAAATATGGACTGGGATTCTATGGGTTGGGGCTGCACAGACTGGGACCATATGGATCAGGACCACACAGACTGGGATCAACTGGACTCAGATCAAATATGGGCTGGGATCACCTGGACTGGGATCACATGGATGGGGATCCTGTGGATCAGAACCCTCCAGACTGGGATAGCCTGGAGTAGGATCAAATATGGACTGGGACTGTTTTTTAAAGTAACTTTGTTCTATAGTTTGTATTTCTGTTGTTAATTAAGCTCAGTGAAATAGCTGCTTGTGTTAAACTGCCTGCTTGGATGGGATAACATCCAGTGCACACAGGATGAGGACACCTGTACAGATCTGCCAGCTGTCAGCACTCCCTGTCTGAAGGCAGAGTGGACCAAGGCCCAAAAACTGGAGGTGATAAAGAGAAGGAGCCAAAACCACAGCCAAGGAACACACATGCTCTGAAAAGGCAGGCCCAGGGAGGGGCCATGTAAAATCGTTCCTGGAATATGTAAAGTAGGTTATGGATATGCATGAGGGTCTATGAATGTGCAACAGGCTGATGTAAGGGGAAGGTATTTCAGGGGTATCCCTGAAGGTAACAGGGAGCTCCTGGCTGAGTGCCAAGATGCACCCAGCCATGATAACCTTTGCTCCATGGTCCTGGTCTCCCATTGTCCTTTATTAAACTTTGTACATTTTCACAGGAGAGTGAACGTGTTTTCTCAGGCAGCTTCACAGAAACTGGAAAACGTGGGGTTCCTGGGAGGGGCACCGCTGATCCAGGGCATCGAGGCGCTGCCTGCAATCGTCCATAACCGCCCATAAGGAGCCTCCAGGGCTTTGCCTCCATGAGCTGCAGCAGACGTGTCAGGAAAGGTGACAAGAGCCCGTGGAATGGTCCTTGTTGCAGGCAGATTAGCCACTTGTAGCTCTTCAAAACTCCCTCCCATGAAAAATGAAAAAACTTAAACCATTCCTAAATGTGAAAAACATGTTCACTCTTAATAAAGGACAATGGGAGACCAGGACCATGGAGCAAAGGTTATTATGGCCGGGTGCATCTTGGCACTCAGCCAGGAGCACCCTGTTACCTTCAGGGATACCCCTGAAATACCTTTCCCCTTACATCAGCCTGTTGCATATTCATAGACCCTCATGCACAGCAAACTTTTCCCCAAACTAGTTTACATGTTCCAAGAGCTGTTTAGCATGGCTCTTCCTTGGATCTGCCTTTTTAGAGCATGCAGATTCTTTTGGTTGTGGTTTTAATCCATTCTTATCACCTCCAGTTTTTGGGCCTTGGTCCACTCTGACTCTGAAAAATTTAGGTTTTGGGATTTTTAGTATGTTGTGGATGGAAGCAAAATGGAGGGCACAGGGTATTGTCCTGGGTTTTTTCTTCATGCTTCTTCCTTCTTCTTCATGGGTTTGGGTGGCTTTTTGTAATCGGGCAGAAATTCCGCATTGCAGGCTCTTTGGGATCAGTTATCGGGTTAAAAGGGAAAATAATCCAGGTGTCAGTTCTTAATTGGATAGTTTAGTCTTAAAAGACCTCGTAACAAGAGATTGTTGGTCATTTTGTGCCTTCTAATGAAAAGCTGCTGGACTCACAGTAATGAGACTGTTTTACTGATAAGAAATAATAAACACTTGAGTCCGAACATGAATTACTGTCTCAAGTGCCTTCAGTCCAGAGCCAGTGCAACCGACAACTGGTGCCCCCACAGCTTGAGGTACTGCCAAAGCAGAACTTGTTCAAGCTCTTTTCTCCTGGTGATTTTATAATCCCGTCCAGACTCTGATAGCAAAGCTGTGCTGTAGAGAAAAGATTGACCTTGGCATCCTGGGGCACTTTCTGGGTGGGTGTTTGAATCTGCTTTTGCAGGCCTTGGGCTGAGCAGGGTGAGGCCGAGGCCTGGGGCCCTGCAGCTGGCGCCGGGAGCCCCCGGGGCAGCGGCGAGGGGCGGCCCTGAGGGGCGGCACAGGGGGCATTTCCCCCGAGCAGGCGGGCGGCGGGGAAAGGCGCCCTGGGCACAAGGGCAGGCACAAGGGCCCCGGCTCTCTGCAGGGCGGGCGGCCCAGCGCCAATCGCTGCTCCCGGAGCCGCTGCCAGGGCCGTGTCTCCTCCCCGCCGCTGACCCTGCGCCTGCAGCGCTGCCTCCGGCTCTGCCGGGCTCCCCGGCACGGACGGCAAGGACGGGGACACGCTGCAGCAGGGCCCTGCAGGGACACCCAGATGGTGCCAGGGCTGCAGCTCCTCTCCTGCAAGGAAAGGCTGACACAGCTCGGCTTCTTCAGCCTGGGAAAGAGACCCAGCCTTGATCCAGCTGTGGCCTTCCAGGACCTGAGGGCAACCTACCAGAAAGCTGGACAGGGACTTTGTATGAGGGCAGGCATGGACAAGACAAGGGAGAATGGATCCAAATGGAGAGAGATGAGGTTTAGGTAGGCATTCAGAAAAAAGACCCTCCTGGAACAGTTTGCCCAGAGAAGGTGTGGATGCTGAGAAGAGGAAATCAGAAGAGTGAGAGGGGGAGAGATCCACAGTCGGCCTTGGATCCAGGATGGGTCCATTTGCCATGGATCCATCATCAGGTGGTAGGAGCTGAGTTAGAAATCGGCTCCCTGAGCCTGGATCACCTCCCAGTGCCCAGACAGCAGCAGAACAGAGGTGGCTGAGCCCCACTGAGCCCAGGCTGTTGGTAGAAGGAGCAGCCTTGGCCAGCAGCTGCCTCTCTCCCTGTGTGGGAATTGACCCCTTGCAGCTCTGTCTGTGGAAACAGAACACAGTGCTGAGTGTCAGGAGTTGGGGATTTTGGCAACAAAGTCCTGTGCTACTGGGCCAGGTAGTTTGGGAATCGCCAAACTCTGTATGAGCTTTGTGCCTTCACTGAATGGATTTAAAAGCTCCTCTATGTGCATGGGAAGGAAACCAAAGAATCACAGTATGTTAAGGATGGAATGGACTTTAAAGGCCTCTGGGCACGAGCACTTCCCCCTAGAGCAGGTAGCTCCAAGCCCCATCCAGCCTGGCTTGGAACACTTGCAGGGCTGGAACCTCCACAACTTCCCTGGGGAACCTGCTCCAGTGTCTCACCACCCTCACAGTAAAAAATTTCTTCCCTAATATCTAACCTAAATTTCCTTTCTTTCAATTTCTACCCATTACTCCTTGGCCTGTCACTACAGGGCAGCAGAGGTGTTTTAAACTCAGCAAACTGGTGGCTCAAATTGGAAAGCAGCCCAAGGAATGGGTTAGAAATTAGAAGTCATCCCCAAGGGATATCTCCTGAGGGAAGAGAAGGGTGCATATCTTCTCCTGCAGCATCAGGAGCTGGTTGCATCCAGCTCAGAGTCAGGGACTAGTACTGAGGCAGCCTGGAAAATCCATTGGATCAGAGGGAATGATTGTACTGCAATGGACATCTCTCCCCAGGCCGTGAGAGCAGGCTGCCCCTGCATCTCTCAGGGGAAGGCCAAGGACCCTTGGCTGAACTCAGCTCTCAGACTCTGAACCTTGGGAACGTTTTTGTCAACACCCCCCATGTCTATGAGGTGAGCAGCAGGGCTGGGATGGATCCTGATGGCTCCTGAGGCAGCAGCAAGCCTGGTGGAGCTGTGGAATTGCTGCCAGCCTGGGAACTTGGGAGCAGGGAATATTTGATGGACTGCTCAAATCTGGGGGGTCAGAAAGGTGTGTCTGTTGTTCCTGAAGGCCCAGTCCCTGCTTTTGGGCAGCCTTCCTTAGGGATCAGCTGGGAGGATTCCTGCAGAACAACCCCTTGGCCCATGAAAACAGCCCTGGCTCCAAAAGCTGCATGTTCAGAGGCTTTTGTGGCAGTGCCAGACACAAGGCACCTTTGGGCTGGGCTCTGCAGAAGCAGCTGCAGCAAACTGGCTGCCTTTGAGCTTCAGCCCTCTGCCAGCAGCTCCCAGCCAAGTGTCCCTGCTTATTCCTGCAATCACAGGAAAGCCTTGGGAGTTCTCTCCCTTGCTGACCAGTCCCTCACCGCACTTCAGCCTTGCTGCATCTCTGGCTCTAGAAAGAGAAAAGTGTTCCTGGGAATAAAGCAAAGGATTTTTCTACCTATTTGCCTCCCCCCAAACAGTGTCAAGCTTGCAAAAAAAACCTGAGAGAGCAACTGAAGAGGTAGAAATTGAAGCACTGCATCATGCCAGACACTTCCAAAAACTTGGCTGTGGGAGGGAAAGACATGCTGAGTTTTCTTACCAAAAGATGGTGCTGTCTGTACATTTTGATGCTGATGCCTCATTCTCCATGTATTGTTTTCATGGTCTGGGAAAAGGTGGATGAGTAGATGGTGCTGTTGGAGCTGTGCTCACTGGGGCAGCAGCAGCTCTGGGGTGATTCCCTGTGCAGCTGCAATCAGCCCACGCTGCTCTCAGGGCCAGCTCTCAATGAGCTTGGTGCTGCTGAGCAGAGGTGCACTGCTCTGTGTCCATGGGACAAGCCCAGGGTGACTGCAGTTCTGTGGAGTTACCACTGCTCTGCATGAAAACCCAAAGGCAGAGCTTGTCCTGTTGTATCTTTTGTCTTCTGCCATTCAGCAGCACAAAGCATCTTCTGCCTTTGCTGGGTGTTCATTGCATCATTAGACAAGAACTCACAAGAAGGGAAGATTCCACATGGATTTCCACTTTGCTTTCTTGCTGCTGCAGGTGAAACTGATGAACCAAGGAGCTCTTGATGCTGCCTTCACCTGTCTCCCTTCAGCCACCAAGGTGGGCTTGTGCTTCAAGTTTGCCCCCGAGGAGGGCATCATTGCAGCAGGTGGGAGCCAGGCTGTGCAGATCTCCTTCAGTGCCACCGTGCTGGGGAGCTTTGAGGAGGAGTTCCAGTTCAGTGTGGCTGCATCTCCTACGCCTGCCATGCTGACTATCAGGTAAGGACCCTGGGAGCTGGGTGGGCACATGTGTGGCTGTCTCTGGGACATACCCCACCTACCTCCTTTTGGGGTGGAGCAGAGAAAAAAGGTGTATCCTGAGGTGTGAATCTCTGCTCTGCTGCTGGCATTGCTTTAGTGTGAGGCTGCCTGCTGCCCTGGGTGGTGGCTGGGAGCTGGAATGACTCCTCCCTGCAGGGATCTCCCTGTGCCTTGGGCCGTGGCAGGCAGTGGGATGGATCAGCTTTGGGCAGCAGCTGCTCTGGGATGTCCCACCTGAACACCCAGCAAGGCCCCCAGGGCTCTGCAGATGGGCCAGCCTGGGTGATTCTGCCCCAGCAGCAGTGTTTGTAAAACCTTGTGTGAATAATCCATGCCAGATGGGCAGCAGCAGCCTCAGCTCAGCTCTCATGGCCGTGCTGTGGGGCCAAGCTGTGCTCCCAGCTCCTGGGCACAGAGTGCTCTGGTGCCTGCTCTGCACAGCCAGCAAAGGGCTGATGTGGGAGTCAGGGAACTGTGCAGCAGGGACTGTGCCAAGGACTTGGGCACCATCCCGTGGGCTGGTGCCATGGCAAGAGACAATCCTGGCCCAGCCAAAGGGAGAAGGGCTGATCATAGGGGAGGCAGAGCTCAGTCCTCAGCCCCACAGCAGCGTGAGGCCTTGTCCCTGCCAGCCTGAGCCATGTGCTGCCAGGATCATGGAGTGGGAGCAGGAGAGCTGATGCTGCTGCTCTGCAGCTTTGGAGCTGGGCTGCTGCTGTTGGCAGGCACTGGCTCAAGGCAGTAAAGAAATGAAAGCAATCTGCACTGGATTATACCAATGAGATAAAGGAGATGGATAAAAAAGAACAAGGAAGTTATTCCTTAGCAAGAGAAAAGTGGTGAGTAGGTGTGCCCATAGTGGAGAAACAATGATGCTGGCTTTGGTTTTGGAGGAAAAGTGCTGCTTTTTTCTTTTGGAAATCAAGAGGGAACCTTTCACCATCAAAGAGTTGATTCTCCTCTGTCCCTCCCCCAAAGTGGTCATGGGGTGTTTGTGCATAAGCAGCTTTCTCCTTGAGCAAGGGCAGGTGTCTCTTGTTGAGATGTGCAGAGCAGAGCCAGGGGCAGTCCTGTGAATACAACACAAGGCCCAGGTCACTGCTCCTTGATTTTGAACCAAAGGCAGAGTGGGCATTGATTGGCATCAACCATGAAATCAACTGGTGAGTGTTGTGCAGCTTCAAGTGCTGATTTCAGTGGATGTTGGTGACTTTTGGAGTGTGTCTGCTGAGTTCAAGGACAGGTGAGGTGCTGTGCTGGATTCAGGACACCCAAGTTTGGTTGTTGAAGCTCTTGCTCTTGGCTGGGCCAGCTGGTGCCCTGCTGACAAGCTGGTCCTTTCCTCTAGGATTCATCTGTGCCCTGGGTAGAACTGTTGCTGCTCTTTCCAGAGGATGTTTGGGAATGCCCTGGATTCATGTCTCAGAACTCTGTCTGTAATGATTGTGTGGGTCAAACTCTCCTGAGAAAGCTCCTCCATGGGAACAGCAGTTCCAGCTAAGAAGGAGCAAAGCAGGGAAGCTGTGGCTGGAAGGGCTGCTTACAGAAGTTTGTGGGGACACCTTGATGTCCATCCCATTGCAGATGGGGAAAGTGAGGCACGGAGCCATGTCTGGGTGTGTGTTCAGGGTCCTTGATGGGACCCCCAGCAACCCGGGGGCTTCTCCTGCCTGCCCTGTGCCCAAAGCCCATCAGGGGCTGTTGGCTGCTGCCACTTGGCTTGAGCTGCCTCCTGTGCCCAGGGCCCTGTGCTGAGCACACGGGGCTGTGTTGGTTGGAAACCCAGGGTGCCCTGAGCCCAGGTTTTGTGCCCCCGAGCCACGAGAGCCGGACCTTTGCAATGCCTTTAACCGAGCCCTTTCCTGCTCTGTCCTCGGCCTCCAGGGGCAGCGTCACTGCACCGAGTTTACACTTCGACCTGCCTGAGCTCGACTTCGGGGACATCTCCTTTGGTGAGTGTTCCCTGGGCTGGGACACAGCGTCAGGGATCTGTGCCTTCCAGCAGAAAAGCATCCCTCACTCCTGGCCTGCCCCAGCAGCCTCTCCAGGCTGTGAACTGCAGGGCTGCTGCTGCTGCTGCAGCCTCAGGGGGCATTTTGCCATTGGGAGATCCAATGGAAGCAAGGAATAGAAAGGCAGTATTTTCTGGTGTCTCTGTGCTGCTTTAAAAGACAGATGTGTGCCAAGGAAGGTGGGAATCTTCCTGCAATGGAAAGATGAGCCCCTGCCTCCAAATTATGATCCCTTTGAAATGACAGGGCTCCCAGGCAAAACTATGGGAAAAGGAATACCAGTTCTTTCCTAGACTATCTCAGGAGAGCACAGACAAGAAGGCAAGAACAGACGTTTGCCAGGGGCCAAGTCCTGTTTTTCCCCTTTGGTGGAGTTTGGTCCCCAGGAGGAGCTTGGGCTCTGGAGGGATCCCTGTGGGAAGGGAGCAGGAGGAGAAGGTGGGGAAGGGAAGGGAAGGGAAGGGAAGGGGGAAGGGAAGGGAAGGAAGGGAAGGGAAGGGAAGGGAAGGGAAGGGAAGGGAAGGGAGGGAAGGGAAGGAAGGGAAGGGAGGGGAAGGAAGGGAAGGGAGGGAAGGGAAGGAAGGGAAGGGAAGGGAAGGGGAGGGAAGGGAAGGGAAGGGAAGGAAGGGAAGGAAGGAAGGAAGGGAAGGGGGGTCCCAAAGGGCAGGGGGATGTGGGCAGTGCCCAGCAGCAGCAGGCAGGAGCGGGGCAGGCAGGCAGGGTCGATGCCAGCGCTGAGCTGCAGCCAGGGCAGCCCCGGGGCCAAGCACACAACCTCCCGCAGCAGCACCGGCCGAGCTGCGATCCCCAGCAGGAGGAAGGGAAGCTCCGCTCCCTGCCCAGCCTCAGCTCCCACTGCACAGCTGCCCATGGCATCACTCCACAACTCCCAAAAACCCCAATGGAAAAGCCCAGCCCAGGGCCAAAACCCCCCAGAACCCCTATCCCCCTTCCCAGACCAAGGGCAACATTCACTGCCAAGCCTAAACCCAGGACAATGAAGTTCATGAACTTCTGAAGGAAACTCATTGCCTTTCCTGAGCTGCTTCTGCCCCAGCCTGCAGCACCACGGAGGCACTTGTCAAGTTGCCTTTGGAAGAAATGAAACAAGAAAGGCAACAGATGGAAATATGGATCTGAAGCAGGAGATTGATCCTGCTGAATCCAATTTCATTGCTAAGGTCTATTCAGCTGAAGGCAGCTGTTGTATCTTTGCTTCTTTGTAACTGTTGCCTGTTGTCTGCATGTGCTGGCCTCAGTCTCATTGGAGGTTTTGACATCTGGCTTTGTCCTTTTTGTGCCTCTCTTGCCTCCCTGCTGGAGTCCCTGCTGGAGCTGGCAGTGGTCACTTGGATGGGCACAGAGAAGCTCTGGGCTGCACCTGCAGTTGTTTTTTCTCCCCATCTGTGTCCCAGTGACTCTTGGTGAGCAGGCCTGGGGAGAAGTCTCCTCCCCACAGAGCTGGCCAGCCCAGCCAGATGTGCCCTGCAGAGCAGGTTGTGGCTGCTCTGCGGGCTCTGCAGGACATCCCCCCCCATGAGTGGCTGCATCTCTGGCTTTGCAGGATGGAAAGCAAATCTCAGAGCCAAAGTGGGGTAAACCCTTGCAGGCAGCAATCCCAGTGAGCAGCATGGCTGTGATGTCCCTGTTTGTTGGCTGAGGTGGGACCTGGTTCCTAATTGCTGATCTCAAAGCAAGGCTTGGCTGTGCCCCCAGCTGAGTGGGCTCTGAGCTGTCACGGGCTCAGTCTGTTTGGCCCAAACCAAGAGATGCCTTAAGGATCCTGCAGAGACAAGCTGCATTAGGGTGCTTTGCATCACGTTCTAGTTCCTGATTCCATCCTCACTTTCTTTTGCTGTAGCTTCTTCTCAATGACGGCTCACTGTTTCTATATCTTGAAAGTGGTGGGAGTGTTGGCAGGCTGAGCAGGGAATTTGACAGCTTGAGTTCTCAGAGTAAATGCTGGGTCTGGGCGCACACTCATCACTGAGAGAGAACTGGTGCTGGTTTGGGGCAGGGGAGGGAGCTCCTCCCCATCCCAAAGAGAGAAGCTTGCAGTGTTCAGCAGGGCTAGGAGGGGGCATTTTCAAGGCTGCAGTCTGGAATCTGTGTCCAAGGGAACTCAGTGACGATTAATTCCTCACGCAGCTTCTCGGTGAGCTGTGGTTCAGATAATAAAGAGCTCCACTCCAATCCCATTTTCATGCTGCCAGGACATTCCCCCCAGGATCATGCATGAATGCCTGAATGGATATTTGTGTCCTTGCCCAGGCTTTCCCTACACGCAGCGCTGCCGCCTCACCAACAGCTCCCCGGTGCCCCTGACGTTCCAGCTCCGCATGTCGGACGATGGCACGCAGCCGGCTGTGGACAGCGTGGATCAGATCCGCAGGGACACTGACCCGGCCTGGAGCAAGGGAATCCATTTCTATGTGGAGCCCAGGGAGTTCACCATGAATCCCAGCCGAGGCACCATCCTCCCCCAGGGACAGCAGGACATCGAGGTACGGCCAGAGCCCAGCCACAGACGCTGCAGCACCAGGGCTGGAGCTGCACTGCAGGGTGGGAGGGCTTTAGCTCTGCTGCCAGCTTGGAGCATCCTGGCAGTGACAGATCTGCACTGCTGGGAGGCCTCTGCTAGCTGGTTTACTTGGGATGTTCCTCAAGGAGCACTGTTTGGTTTCCAAATTCATATGCTGAAGTCACATCCCTTATGGTCAAGGCCTGAAGCCATTCTTGTGTTTTTGAGAGCGATTGATTTGATTGCAAGGGGGCAGAGCAAGGATGAGGGCAGAAGGTGGCTGTTAGAGAGATGTCATTGTATAAAGCAGTTACCTTTTCTTCTTGGTCTCATTTCCCCCCTCCTGGGGAGCAGAATGATTTGTGTTCACTGCAGGAAGCTCCAGTGGAGACAAAAAACTCTGCAGCCATGTGTAGCGGTTCAAATTTATTTGATTGATTCCTTGTTAAGTGGTTTGTTCTGTTGTACCCTGTGTTCTCCCCGAGCTGGTTTACCCCTGGGTTTTACGCTCCCTCCAAGCTGTCCCTCATGCCATTCCCTTGCCCTTGGTCCAGCTCTTTCCCTGCCTGTCAAACCCAGCCCCTTTTGTTCCCCAACCTTCTTTGCCAATTTAACCTGGAGCCAATCCCTGTCTGCAACACCCCTTTGGAATTCCCTATTCCTGGAGGCCCCACAGGCCCATGTGAGCCATCCTCTCCACCCTCCTACCCCAAGTAGCCCCAGATACTTGATGTAATCCCCTCAGTGCTCCCCTGAGGATTCCCTGTTGGTTTGCTGTTTGTATCCACCCCCTGATTTGTGTCTGTACAAAAGCCCTTGCACAGGAGTGTCCAGGGCTCTTTTGGCTCTGATCCTTTTGCTTGGAATAAACCCTTCCTTGTGGAACTTCAAGACAGAGAGCCTCCTCCTTTGCCTGGTCCCTCTGCCTGGTCCCTGTGGTGGCTTGTCTCTTGCAGCGTAGAGCAAGAGGCTCTGAGGGTTGTGCCTCTGGTCAATGCCCACCCTGGGGCAGTTCTGAGGGTTGTGCCTCTGGTCAATGCCCACCCTGGGGCAGTTCTGAGGGTTGTGCCTCTGGTCAATGCCCAGCCTGGGGCAGTTCTGAGGGTTGTGCCTCTGGTCAATGCCCAGCCTGGGGCAGTTCTGAGGGTTGTGCCTCTGGTCAATGCCCACCCTGGGGCAGTTCCCCACTCCTGGCGTGGGGCCGGAGTTCTCAGAGCCAGCCCGGGCTTGGGGTCCCAGGGCAGCCATGAACTGCCCACACCTGCTGGGCCACACTTTGCCCTCAGCTTCCTGCTGTGAAGCTGAACTCATTGTGTTCAAGTCAGATTTCCTCTGCATGGATGTCTTTGTAGTCAGATGAGAAATTGGCCCCTTAATTTGAATGCAGTGGTGCACAGAGCTGTAGTCTAATGTTTTAATGTAGCTGCCCTGTGCCCTGATAGCAAGGTGTGTTTAACAAATCTGGTACTGCCATGTGGCTTTTGTTACTCTGAGACTGTGCTCTACACATGGAGCAGCAGAAGAATTAAGGGCAAATCCTCCCTGAGGAACTGGAGGATATCACACGTGGGTAAGGAGCTTTTGGAAGGAAGAATTGACTGTTCTTCTCTTCCACCAGGTGACCCTGTGCTCCAACACAGTGATGGAGTTCTACAGGAGATTGCTGGTGGACGTGGAGGGTGTTGGCAAGGGAGTGGCAGCCCTGATCATCACAGCCAGGTACCAGCCCTTGCCTGGCCTCCCCAGGCACTGCCTGGCACAGGCTTTGCTGGCTGCAGCTGCCAAGGAGAAGTGCTGCTCAATGCCCTCGTGTTGTGCCAGCTGGCCATGAGAACAGCAGTGCTTGGGCAGCAGCCTGTGGTGAAAAGCACCCCTGCTCACAGCCCAGCACGGTCCTGGGCCCTCTTCTAAAGGCACCAGGAATGAGATCATTGATTGGCCTGGTTTTTGGTGCTTGAGGTGGAACAAATTTCCCAAGGGCCTCCTCTCCTTCTTGCTGCCAGAGGTGGAGTTGTGCTGGTTGTGAGCACCATGCACTGGTTTGGGCCACACCAGGCAGCTGCTGAGAGTCAGGTCTGGCTCTGTCCATGAGGGCACATGGCAGGGGGGAAGTGGCTCCCAGCAGGAGTGGGGAGGGCAAGGTCTGACGAGGGGAAAGCAGCCCTTGGTGTGGCAGGTCAGCTCCAGTTTTTCTCCTTCCCTCTGCTTCCCATTTTGAGCTTTAATGTTCTCAGAGTTGAGACCAAAAGTCGTTGTAGCAGAATCCCATCCTGCTGGGCTGCTGTGGGTGTCAGTGTGATGCCAAGAGGGATGCAGCTCCCTGGGGCTGTTCCCTGTGCCAGGCAGAGCCATCCAGGCAGTGCCTGGGCTGCCATTCTGTACAGCAGGTGGAGCTGGGGCCAGGCAGGGCCTGGAGCTGTGCAGTGAAGGAGCCAGGGAGCTGCAGGGCCTGGCAGGGGCTGATCAGCCCCTCTGTGGGGCAGCTGCTGTCTCGTGCCCTCCAGGGCTGGGGCAAAGAGCTGAGTGCTCAGGCAGGGCAACAGCACCATGGCAGAGAAGGGAGTCATTTTTACTGAGACACTGGAGCTGTGTGTTCCTGGAGCCTTAGGGAGCACTGATCCTTGTTGGGAAGGCTCCCCCAGAGCTCGTGGGTCAGTGGGACTGTTCCAGGAGTCCTTTCAAGCCTTCTTGGGTAAAGGAGGGGCTGAGGCAGCTGTGGGGCAAAGTGCTCTGCCTGGGGCACTTGGCAGCCTCTGGGTGCTGCCTCTCAGGGTTTGCCCCTCCTTGACAAGACATGTTGGAGTGGGCAGAGGTAGAAGGCAATTTATCACTGTAGGGCTGTTCAATGTGCATTGGACAGTGACCAATGTGTTCTGCTCCATTTCACAATCTTTGGGGGGAAACGTTCTCCATTCTCTCAGTATCTCTGACTGCCCTGGGGTCATCTCTTTGCACAGATGTCTCGTTCCTGAGCTCCAAGTGTCATCCCCAGTCCTGCTGTATGATGAGTGCCACCTGAAGGTGCCATATGAGAGGAAACTCCTCATTAGGAATCCCAGCCACCTTCCTGGCTGCTACGGGCTTATTCCCCAGGTTTGGCATCACATCCACCTCCTCCTCTGAAATATTATTGAGGAGATTATTAGGGGAAAAAAGGGTTTGGATACGACCTTGCTGGTTTCTATTCAGTCTTTAAGATCTGCTGAGAACAGGATCCTACCTGAATGTAAACTTGAGGAGGCAGTTGAAGCTCCTGAGGAAACAGTTGATGTTCCAGTCCTCAGGGTGTTTTCTTGTGGGAGATCTTAGAGGGTTGTGAAAAGCTGCTGCATCCACAGACACCAGTGCCTGTGCTGGCAGCCTCCTTGCAGGATCCCCTGGGAGTGCTAAGCCTACAATTCTTGCATCTTGTTTGTGCCTTTGACCTTTGTCCTGGGGAGTTTTAAACGTGTGTGTAAGTTGCTGTTGCGGTGGATGTTAAGGAGCCTAAAGTTTCTTCAGAGGTGCCTCTGAAGTTGCATTTCATTCTGTCCCTTCCAGAAATGCAAGGAGGACTCTGCTGTGCTCTACTCCAGCCCCAAGCCCTGTGGGATTGTGCAGCCCCAGAGCACAGCAGAGATCCCAGTGGTGGTGGAAGTGCAGGCCGTGGGCACTCATCGCACCAACGTTGCCATCGGGCGTGTTCGGGGGATGAGAGAAACCCCTGGTGAGGGCAAGGGGAGATGTGAGCCTGTGGGCAGCTGCTCCTGTAGGGTGCACAGGGACAGGGATTCTGCTGGGGAAAACAGGCACAGGCTGCTGGGAGAAGGGCAGGAGGGATGGGTGGCACAAACAGCTCCTGCCTTAGAGGTGGCAATCTCAGTGTCTGACACAGAATGGAGCTGGGCTGAGCTGGAACCAGGGGCATTTGAGTTCATTGTTCTTTCAAATGCTGTTACCTTTGGAAACATCTGTTTGAAAATGTCATCTCTCTGAGCACAAAAG
>JALJVW010001774.1:0-14855 GCA_024865655.1 Emberiza elegans
CGGGATCGAGCCCAGAGCCTGACACGGGGCCGGGGGCGGGGCCCTGGGGGTGGCACAGGGGGACAGGGACCCCCGGCAGCATCCTGTGTCCCCAGGGCCCAGAGCCTGGGCCAGGGCTCCTTCACCCTCTTACAAACGAGGGGCTGAGCGCTGAAAAATCCCCAGCAAGGAATCAGCAAAACCAGATTGAATATTAGGGAGAGCAGCACAGAGTTCCTTGGCAAAGTCACTCTGCTCCTGACTGGGCACTCTAGGCACACCAAAAAAACAAAGCAACAAAAAAACCAAACAAAATCCAGTCAAAAGAAATGAACCAAAACCAGGACTTGACTGATACCTTAGACTTCAGCATTTAGCAAAAGAACAGCACTTAACAGTATTTAACCTTACTTGTAACCTAGGACTTAATGATGTAGCTCTGCAATAAAACTTAACAATATTCAACAGCTTATAACTTCTATTCAATGTAACAACTTAGCAAAGAACAACTCTTAGCAGCATTGAACTCAGCTTACAGCTTGTGACTCACCATCACTTGCAGGCCTGACTGGCTCAGCTCTCCAAGGCACTCCAAGCCCTCAGAGGCAGCATTTGTGCCACATTTCCCAGCACAGGCACTCCTGTGTGCACACAGACACCAAGAGTCAGTGCAAGGCACCTGTGAGCAATTCCCTGAGGGCAGGGAATGCTCCCTGAGGATGTTTGGCATCTCCCAGCGGGCAAGGGCTGAGCCTGGAGGTGGGGGGATCGGCCCAGGCTCCGTCGTTGTTCAGGATCCCCGAGTGCAGCAAGCAGGAGGTTCCCGCCTGGGAGGCCCCACTGCGAGGGTGGCTGGCCCAGGAGGCTACAAGGGCTCCTTTTGGGCGCTGCTTGCAGGGGCCCCAGAGGGCTTCAGTCCCAGCCATGGTTCATCCTGGCGCACTTGGCACCAGCAGCTTTCTTTGGCAGGGGGTGAGAACAGGGATGTTGTGCCACGCAGAGAACAGAAACAGCTGCCAGGGCTGCTGCTAAAGGAACCAGGGGCTGGTTGGGCAGCAGCAGTGCCTGGAGCAGACAGTGTTTGTGAGGAGCTGAGCCCAGGGGCTGTTGGCCAAGGCCGAGGCCCAGGGAGCATTTCTCAGCTGGCAGGGCGGCCTGAGAAGGGGAGAGGGAATGCAGCAGCACAGGGCCCATGGAACCAAGGGACCATTGTGACACCGTGGCGCCCTGAGAGACCAAGGGGCCCTGGTGACACTGTGGGGCCCTGTGAGAACAAGGGACATTGGGACATTGTCACACCCCATGGAACCAAAGGTCCACTGTGACATTGCAAGGCCTCATGGAACCATGGAACCTTGGAAAGACCACTGAGACACTTCACAACCTCATGGAACCAAGGGGCTGTTGTGGCACTGAGGAGACTCATGGAATCATGGAGACCATTGTGACACTACGAGGCCCCATGGAATAAGCAAAGCATTGTGGCGCTGTGGGGCAACATGAAACCAAGAGGCCTTTGTGACCCTGCAGGTCTGCATGGAACCAAGGGGCCATTGGGACATTGCCAGGCCTTCTGTCATCAGTGGTGCATTGTGACACTAAGAAACCAAGGGGGACCATTGTGACACTGCAGGGCTTCATGGAACCAAAGCTCCAGGGTGACACAGAGAGGCCGCCTCTCATCAATGCTCCATTGTGACACCGTGGAGCCAACGGAGTTCATTGTGACACCACAAACCCTCATGGTCCAAAGGCCCATTGTGACATTGCAGGGCTCACGGAACAGAGGAGTGACATGACATTGTGAGGCCTGTGGAAGCACAGAGACCATTGTGGCACTTCAAGGCCTCATGGAATCCTTGGGGCCTTTGTGACACCGTGGGACCTTCAGGAAGCTGGGAGCCATTGTGAAACTGTGGGACCCCATGGAACCAAGGCAGCCTTGTGACACCTCAGGGCCCCATAAAACCAAGGGGACACAGAACAGGTCTGGCTGGTTTGGCCTCCCGTGGGCCACCTGACTGGTCCAGCTGACCTTGGCATGTTGAGGTCTCTTCTCATCTGCTGCTGAAACACTGGGGCTCCGTGCTTTCCTTCCTGTGGTAAAGAACTGTCCTTCTCCTCCAGGCCATGACCAGAACTGGGATTTCAAAACCAAATTCCCTTCTATCCAGGCATTGTTCCCATGCTTAATATTGCCAGGACAAGTCTGTCTGCCTGTGCTTTCACAAGGGTCACCTCTCATCTGTGCCCAAAACCCTGGGGAAGGCTCTGTGCTTTCCTTCCTATGGAAGAGAACTGTCCTTCCTGGCCAGGTTCCCGTGTCTCCAAATTTGGGTCCACCTCAACACTGCCTATTGGGACAGACTGGAGGAGATTGTTGGCTTGGATCATTTCATGTGTGGGGAGGAAGGGGCAGGTCCAGCTTTGCCCTGCCCGGTGAGCCCAGCCCTGCCCTGCCCTGGAACCCCAATCCCCCAGAGCCTCCATCCCAGCCCCGCAGTGTCTGCCAGCCCCTGGCACAGCACAGGCAATGCTCCACAGCCACCTCTGCAGCCCCCAGCCCAGCTCCTGAGGGACCAAATGACCCCAGTCCCCACCTGGGGAAGGGCCCAGGAAGACCAAGGGGTATTTAAGTCTGACCACAAGGCAAGCACACATCTTGACCCTCCCTCCTCTTGCAATTTCCATCTGAACAACACTGGAATCCAGGTGGGGTGCTTCTCTGTATCTTATATGTCTTTCTTTCTTTCTGTGTCTACTTCTCCTATTTCTTTCTCTCTGCAAATTTTGATTACCTTAAAATGGAATGGGCATAGAGATTCTGAAGTTGAATAGGCCAAGTTAATGCTTTGAGAAGTGTGTTTTGCTGATTGAATGTTACAATGTACCTTTTGCCAAAGTTTCTCTGATTTTCTAAATTTACCAATAAAATCTGGTCAGTTGTTTTGAGCTCCTGAGGATCTCTGGTAGCTATTTCTCCAGTACATCCAACTCAGAGGACACCAATAATTGTAATTCCTTTAAAATGTCTCATGGAAAGAATTGTTTGGGGCATGGGAGTGCGGGCTAGTGTGTCCTGCTTGGCACAGCCCAGCCAGGGCTTTCCCAGCCCCATTCACCTCCATTTCCCAGCTGCAGCCCCTGGTGCCTCTGAGTGCTGCTTGCCCAGCCCGGGGGGACGCTCTCCTTGTCTGCCCATTCCCCACGGTCTCTGGGCAGGGCTGGCTCAGTGGGGCTGCTGACATCCTCAGCAACTTGCAGAGGCTGCTGCTGAATTCTACTGCTCCAGAGGCTCGACATGTATTCCAACTGAATGTAACATATTTAAAAAGACAGTGAGAAAACATTTGTGAGGTCCTGCTTAGGTTTTCTTCCTGTAATACATTGATATGTGCAATCTCCAGCTGACACTGTGTCAAAGTACCAGTGTTCTGCCCTACCTGCAACCTGGGGACACTTTCATATGAGTTATGTCCCTCAGTGGGAGCCATTTAGAGTTAAAGGAAGTTTGGACTTTGAATCTGATTTTGAGTTTTTGAGGAGGTTTGGAGCACACTCGGAGGCACTGATGAGTGTGATGCAAAGAGCACCAAAGGCCCAGAGGGTCATTGAAGTCCCTGTGCTGTGTCTGTGCTGCTGAGCTGGGCCGGGCTCCTGGCCCAGAGGCAGCTGCTGGCAAGGGCAGCGCTGCAGAGAGACAGCTCTGGGCAGGGCAGCTCCTGTGCAGAGCCCAGCAGGGCTGGGGCACTGCCAGGGCCCCTCAGGGACACCAGCAGGGCACAGACTGAGCTCCCAGGGGCTCAGCACTGGCAGGGGCTGTGCCATGGCCCAGAGGGGCTGTGTCACAGCAGCACCTCTGTGGCTGTGTCCTAGAGGCACAGAGCAGCTGGCATGTCAGCAAGGGGCTGTGTGACAGCACAGAGTGGGCTGTGTGAGCTCACAGACTGGGCTCTGACATCACAGAGTTTGTTGTGTGAGGTCATGGAGCAGCTCCAGCATCATAGGGGTCTGTGTGACATCATAGAGCAGGCTGTGATGGTCATGGTGTGTGCAGTGACGTTACAGAGCAGGGTGTGAGGTCATAGTGTGTGCAGTGACATTACAGAGTGGCAGTATGGCATCACAGAGAGGGTTGTGTGACATCGCTGATGGACTTGTGACATCGCAGAGGTGGCTGTGACATCATAGAGTAGGGTGTAAGGCCATAGAGCAGACTGTACCATCATGGAGGGTGGCTCTGTGACATCAGACTGGGTTGTGACATCGCTGGATGTCTGAGTAACATGACAGAACCGGCTGTGACATCACAGAAGAGACCGTGACATCCAGGGGTGATTTGTGACCTCAGACTGCAGCTGTGTGACAGCCCAGAGTGATATCAACATTGGCTCTGTGACATCACATGGGGATTTTGTTTCATCCCATGCTGGGCTTTAACATCACAGGGCCTGTGTGACATCATAGGTGGTTCTGTGGAATCACAGATGGCTCTGTGACATGACAGGGGCTGTGTGTGAGGTCACTGGGGAGGTCCCTCTGCCCGGCCCCCCTCACAGTTCCCCAGAGCAGTCCAACCCCTGCTCGTGCACAGCAGGGTCCCCTGTCCCCAGGTCCCCCTGGCCCCCAGCCCCCCAGAGGATGTTCCACGAGATCGAGCCCAGAGCCTGACACGGGGCCGGGGGCCGGGGCCCTGGGGGTGGCACAGGGGACAGGGACCCCCGGCAGCATCCCGTGTCCCCAGGGCCAGAGCCTGGGCCAGGGCTCCTTCACCCTCTTACAAACGAGGGCTGAGGCGCTGAAAAAAATCCCAACAAGGAATCAGCAAAAACCAGATTGAATATTAAGGGAGAGCAGCACAGAGTTCCTTGGCAAAGTCACTCTGCTCCTGACTGGGCACTCTAGGCACACCAAAGAAACAAAGCAACAAAAAAACCAAACAAAATCCAGTCAAAGAAGAAATGAACCAAAACCAGGACTTGACTGATACCTTAGACTTCAGCATTTAGCAAAAGAACAGCACTTAACAGTATTTAACCTTACTTGTAACCTAGGACTTAATGATGTAGCTCTGCAATAAAACTTAACAATATTCAACAGCTTATCACTTCTATTCAATGTAACAACTTAGCAAAAGAACAACTCTTAGCAGCATTGAACTCAGCTTACAGCTTGTGACTCACCATCACTTGCAGGCCTGACTGGCTCAGCTCTCCAAGGCACTCCAAGCCCTCAGAGAGCAGCATTTGTGCCACATTTCCCCAGCACAGGCACTCCTGTGCACACAGACACCAAGAGTCAGTGCAAGGCACCTGTGAGCAATTCCCTGAGGGCAGGGGAATGCTCCCTGAGGATGTTTTGGCATCTCCCCAGCGGGCAAGGGGCTGAGCCTGGAGGTGGGGGGATCGGCCCAGGCTCCGTCGTTGTTCAGGATCCCCGAGTGCAGCAAGCGGGAGAGTTCCCGCCTGGGGAGGCCCCACTGCGAGAGGAGTGGCTGGCCCAGGAGAGCTGCAAGGGCTCCTTTTGGGCGCTGCTTGCAGGAGCCCCAAGAGAGGGCTTCAGTCCCAGCCATGGTTCATCCTGGCCGCACTTGGCCAGCAGCTTTCTTTGGCAGGGTGAGAACAGGGATGTTGTGCCACGCAGGGAACAGAAACAGCTGCCAGGGCTGCTGCTAAAGGAACCAGGGGCTGGTTGGGGGCAGCAGTGCCTGGAGCAGACAGTGTTTGTGAGAGCTGAGCCCAGGGGCTGTTGGCCAAGGCCGAGGCCCAGGGAGCATTTCTCAGCTGGCAGGGCGGCCTGAGAAGGGGGGGGGAATGCAGCAGCACAGGGCCCATGGAACCAAGGGACCATTGTGACACCGTGGCGCCCTGATAGACCAAGGGGCCATGGTGACACTGTGGGGCCCTGTGAGAACAAGGGACATTGGGACATTGTCACACCCATGGAACCAAGGTCCACTGTGACATTGCAAGGCCTCATGGAACCATGGAACCTTGGAAAGACCATTGAGACACTTCACAACCTCATGGAACCAGGGGCTGTTGTGGCACTGAGGGAGACTCATGGAATCATGGAGACCATTGTGACACTACGAGGCCCCATGGAATAAGCAAAGCATTGTGACGCTGTGGGGCACCATGGAACCAAGGAGACCATTGTGACACTGTGGGGCACCATGAAACCAAGAGGCCTTTGTGACCCTGCAGGGCTGCATGGAACCAAGGGGCCATTGTGACATTGCCAGGCCTTCTGTCATCAGTGGTGCATTGTGACACTAAGAAACCAAGGGGACCATTGTGACACTGCAGGGCTTCATGGAACCAAAGCTCCAGGGTGACACAGAGGCCGCCTCTCATCAATGCTCCATTGTGACACCGTGGAGCCAACGGAGACCATTGTGACACCACAAACCCTCATGGTCCAAAAGGCCCATTGTGACATTGCAGGGCTCACGGAACAGAGGGGTGACATGACATTGTGAGGCCTGTGGAAGCACAGAGACCATTGTGGCACTTCAAGGCCTCATGGAATCCTTGGGGCCTTTGTGACACCATGGGACCTTCAGGAAGCTGGGAGCCATTGTGAAACTGTGGGACCCCATGGAACCAAGGCAGCCTTGTGACACCTCAGGGCCCCATAAAACCAAGGGGACACAGAACAGGTCTGGCTGGTTTGGCCTCCCGTGGGCCACCTGACTGGTCCAGCTGACCTTGGCATGTTGAGGGTCTCTTCTCATCTGCTGCTGAAACACTGGGGCTCCGTGCTTTCCTTCCTGTGGTAAAGAACTGTCCTTCTCCTCAGGCCATGACCAGAACTGGGATTTCAAAACCAAATTCCCTTCTATCCAGGCATTGTTCCCATAGCAATGTGCCAGGACAAGTCTGTCTGCCTGTGCTTTCACAAGGTCACCTCTCATCTGTGCCCAAAACCCTGGGGAAGGCTCTGTGCTTTCCTTCCTATGGAAGAGAACTGTCCTTCCTGGCCAGGTTCCCGTGTCTCCAAATTTGGGTCCACCTCCAACACTGCCTATTGGGACAGACTGGAGGAGATTGTTGGCTTGGATCATTTCATGTGTGGGGGAGGAAGGGGCAGGTCCAGCTTTGCCCTGCCCGGTGAGCCCAGCCCTGCCCTGCAGTGTCTGCCAGCCCCTGGCACAGCACAGGCAATGCTCCACAGCCACCTCTGCAGCCCCAGCCCAGCTCCTGGGGACCAAATGACCCCAGTCCCCACCTGGGGAAGGGCCCAGGAAGACCAAGGGGTATTTAAGTCTGACCACAAGGCAAGCACACATCTTGACCCTCCCTCCTCTTGCAATTTCCATCTGAACAACACTGGAATCCAGGTGGGGTGCTTCTCTGTATCTTATATATCTTTCTTTCTTTCTGTGTCTACTTCTCCTATTTCTTTCTCTCTGCAAATTTTGATTACCTTAAAATGGAATGGGCATAGAGATTCTGAAGTTGAATGGGCCAAGTTAATGCTTTGAGAAGTGTGTTTTGCTGATTGAATGTTACAATGTACCTTTGGCCAAAGTTTCTCTGATTTTCTAAATTTACCAATAAAATCTGGTCAGTTGTTTTGAGCTCCTGAGGATCTCTGGTAGCTATTTCTCCAGTACATCCAACTCAGAGGACACCAATAATTGTAATTCCTTTAAAATGTCTCATGGAAAGAATTGTTTGGGGCATGGGAGTGCGGGCTTGTGTGTCCTGCTTGGCACAGCCCAGGCAGGGCTTTCCCAGCCCATTCCACCTCCATTTCCCAGCTGCAGCCCCTGGTGCCTCTGAGTGCTGCTTGCCCAGCCCGGGGACGCTCTCCTTGTCTGCCCATTCCCCACGGTCTCTGGGCAGGGCTGGCTCAGTGGGGGCTGCTGACATCCTCAGCAACTTGCAGAGGCTGCTGCTGAATTCTACTGCTCCAGAGGCTCGACATGTATTCCAACTGAATGTAACATATTTAAAAGACAGTGAGAAAACATTTGTGAGGTCCTGCTTAGGTTTTTCTTCCTGTAATACATTGATATGTGCAATCTCAACTGACACTGTGTCAAAGTACCAGTGTTCTGCCCTACCTGCAACCTGGGGACACTTTCATATGAGTTATGTCCCTCAGTGGGAGCCATTTAGAGTTAAAGGAATTTGGACTTTGAATCTGATTTTGAGTTTTGAGGAGGTTTGGAGCACACTCGGAGGCACTGATGAGTGTGATGCAAAAAGCACCAAAGGCCCAGAGGGTCATTGAAGTCCCTGTGCTGTGTCTGTGCTGCTGAACTGGGCCGGGCTCCTGGCCCAGAGGCAGCTGCTGGCAAGGCAGCGCTGCAGAGAGAGACAGCTCTGGGCAGGAGCAGCTCCTGTGCAGAGCCCAGCAGGGCTGGGGCACTGCCAGGGCCCCTCAGGGACACCAGCAGGGCACAGACTGAGCTCCCAGGGGCTCAGCACTGGCAGGGGGCTGTGCCATGGCCCAGAAGGGGCTGTGTCACAGCAGCACCTCTGTGGCTGTGTCCTAGAGGCACAGAGCAGCTGGCATGTCAGCAAGGGGCTGTGTGACAGCACAGAGTGGGCTGTGTGAGCTCACAGACTGGGCTCTGACATCACAGAGTTTGTTGTGTGAGGTCATGGAGCAGCTCCAGCATCATAGAGGGTCTGTGTGACATCATAGAGCAGGCTGTGATGGTCATGGTGTGTGCAGTGACGTTACAGAGCAGGGTGTGAGGTCATAGTGTGTGCAGTGACATTACAGAGTGGCAGTATGGCATCACAGAGAGGGTTGTGTGACATCGCTGATGGACTTGTGACATCGCAGAGGTGGCTGTGACATCATAGAGTAGGGTGTAAGGCCATAGAGCAGACTGTACCATCATGGAGGGTGGCTCTGTGACATCAGACTGGGTTGTGACATCGCTGGATGTCTGAGTAACATGACAGAACCGGCTGTGACATCACAGAAGAGACCGTGACATCCAGGGGTGATTTGTGACCTCAGACTGCAGCTGTGTGACAGCCCAGGTGATATCAGCATTGGCTCTGTGACATCACATGGGGAGTTTGTTTCATCCCATGCTGGGCTTTAACATCACAGGGCCTGTGTGACATCATAGGTGGTTCTGTGGAATCACAGATGGCTCTGTGACATGACAGGGGCTGTGTGAGGTCACTGGGACGGTCCCTCTGCCCCGGCCCCCCTCACAGTTCCCCCAGAGCAGTCCACCCCTGCTCGTACAGCGGGGTCCCCTGTCCCCCGGGTCCCCTGGCCCCCAGCCTCCCCAGAGGATGTTCCATGAGATCGAGCCCAGAGCCTGACACGGGGCCGGGGGGCCGGGGCCCTGGGGGTGGCACAGGGGGACAGGGAACCCCCGGCAGCATCCCCGTGTCCCCCAGGGCCAGAGCCTGGGCCAGGGCTCCTTCACCCTCTTACAAACGAGGGGCTGAGGCGCTGAAAAAAATCCCCAGCAAGGAATCAGCAAAAAACCAGATTGAATATTAAGGGAGAGCAGCACAGAGTTCCTTGGCAAAGTCACTCTGCTCCTGACTGGGCACTCTAGGCACACCAAAGAAACAAAGCAACAAAAACCAAACAAAATCCAGTCAAAGAAGAAATGAACCAAAACCAGGACTTGACTGATACCTTAGACTTCAGCATTTAGCAAAAGAACAGCACTTAACAGTATTTAACCTTACTTGTAACCTAGGACTTAATGATGTAGCTCTGCAATAAAACTTAACAATATTCAACTTAGCTTATAACTTCTATTCAATGTAACAACTTAGCAAAGAACAACTCTTAGCAGCATTGAACTCAGCTTACAGCTTGTGACTCACCATCACTTGCAGGCCTGACTGGCTCAGCTCTCAAGGCACTCCAAGCCCTCAGAGCAGCATTTGTGCCACATTTCCCCAGCACAGGCACTCCTGTGTGCACACAGACACCAAGAGTCAGTGCAAGGCACCTGTGAGCAATTCCCTGAGGGCAGGGGAATGCTCCCTGAGGATGTTTGGCATCTCCCCAGCGGGCAAAGGGCTGAGCCTGGAGGGGGGGGGGATCGGCCCAGGCTCCGTCGTTGTTCAGGATCCCGAGTGCAGCAAGCGGGAGAGTTCCCGCCTGGGAGGCCCCACTGCGAGGGGGTGGCTGGCCCAGGAGGCTGCAAGGGCTCCTTTTGGGCGCTGCTTGCAGGGCCCCAAGAGAGGGCTTCAGTCCCAGCCATGGTTCATCCTGGCGCACTTGGCCCCAGCAGCTTTCTTTGGCAGGGGTGAGAACAGGGATGTTGTGCCCGCAGGGAACAGAAACAGCTGCCAGGGCTGCTGCTAAAGGAACCAGGAGCTGGTTGGGCAGCAGCAGTGCCTGGAGCAGACAGTGTTTGTGAGGAGCTGAGCCCAGGGGCTGTTGGCCAAGGCCGAGGCCCAGGGAGCATTTCTCAGCTGGCAGGGCAGCCTGAGAAGGGGGAATGCAGCAGCACAGGGCCCATGGAACCAAGGGACCATTGTGACACCGTGGCGCCCTGATAGACCAAGGGGCCATGGTGACACTGTGGGGCCCTGTGAGAACAAGGGACATTGGGACATTGTCACACCCCATGGAACCAAGGTCCACTGTGACATTGCAAGGCCTCATGGAACCATGGAACCTTGGAAAGACCATTGAGACACTTCACAACCTCATGGAACCAAGGGGCTGTTGTGGCACTAAAGGAGACTCATGGAATCATGGAGACCATTGTGACACTACGAGGCCCCATGGAGTAAGCAAAGCATTGTGACGCTGTGGGGCACCATGGAACCAAGGAGACCATTGTGACACTGTGGGGCACCATGAAACCAAGAGGCCTTTGTGACCCTGCAGGGCTGCATGGAACCAAGGGGCCATTGTGACATTGCCAGGCCTTCTGTCATCAGTGGTGCATTGTGACACTAAGAAACCAAGGGGGACCATTGTGACACTGCAGGGCTTCATGGAACCAAAGCTCAGGGGTGACACAGAGGCCGCCTCTCATCAATGCTCCATTGTGACACCGTGGAGCCAACGGAGACCATTGTGACACCACAAACCCTCATGGTCCAAAAGGCCCATTGTGACATTGCAGGGCTCACGGAACAGAGGGTGACATGACATTGTGAGGCCTGTGGAAGCACAGAGACCATTGTGGCACTTCAAGGCCTCATGGAATCCTTGGGGCCTTTGTGACACCATGGGACCTTCAGGAAGCTGGGAGCCATTGTGAAACTGTGGGACCCCATGGAACCAAGGCAGCCTTGTGACACCTCAGGGCCCCCATAAAACCAAGGGGACACAGAACAGGTCTGGCTGGTTTGGCCTCCCGTGGGCCACCTGACTGGTCCAGCTGACCTTGGCATGTTGAGGTCTCTTCTCATCTGCTGCTGAAACACTGGGGCTCCGTGCTTTCCTTCCTGTGGTAAAGAACTGTCCTTCTCCTCCAGGCCATGACCAGAACTGGGATTTCAAAACCAAATTCCCTTCTATCCAGGCATTGTTCCCATAGCAATATTGCCAGGACAAGTCTGTCTGCCTGTGCTTTCACAAGGGTCACCTCTCATCTGTGCCCAAAACCCTGGGGAAGGCTCTGTGCTTTCCTTCCTATGGAAGAGAACTGTCCTTCCTGGCCAGGTTCCCGTGTCTCCAAATTTGGGTCCACCTCCAACACTGCCTATTGGGACAGACTGGAGGAGATTGTTGGCTTGGATCATTTCATGTGTGGGGAGGAAGGGGCAGGTCCAGCTTTGCCCTGCCCGGTGAGCCCAGCCCTGCCCTGCCCTGGAACCCCAATCCCCCCAGAGCCTCCATCCCAGCCCCGCAGTGTCTGCCAGCCCTGGCACAGCACAGGCAATGCTCCACAGCCACCTCTGCAGCCCCCAGCCCAGCTCCTGAGGGACCAAATGACCCCAGTCCCCACCTGGCGGAGGGGCCCAGGAAGACCAAGGGGTATTTAAGTCTGACCACAAGGCAAGCACACATCTTGACCCTCCCTCCTCTTGCAATTTCCATCTGAACAACACTGGAATCCAGGTGGGGGTGCTTCTCTGTATCTTATATGTCTTTCTCTCTTTCTGTGTCTACTTCTCCTATTTCTTTCTCTCTGCAAATTTTGATTACCTTAAAATGGAATGGGCATAGAGATTCTGAAGTTGAATGGGCCAAGTTAATGCTTTGAGAAGTGTGTTTTGCTGATTGAATGTTATAATGTACCTTTGGCCAAAGTTTCTCTGATTTTCTAAATTTACCAATAAAATCTGGTCAGTTGTTTTGAGCTCCTGAGGATCTCTGGTAGCTATTTCTCAGTACATCCAACTCAGAGGACACCAATAATTGTAATTCCTTTAAAATGTCTCATGGAAAGAATTGTTTGGGGCATGGGAGTGCGGGCTTGTGTGTCCTGCTTGGCACAGCCCAGGCAGGGCTTTCCCAGCCCCATTCCACACTCCATTTCCCAGCTGCAGCCCCTGGTGCCTCTGAGTGCTGCTTGCCCAGCCCCGGGGACGCTCTCCTTGTCTGCCCATTCCCCACGGTCTCTGGGCAGGGCTGGCTCAGTGGGGGCTGCTGACATCCTCAGCAACTTGCAGAGGCTGCTGCTGAATTCTACTGCTCCAGAGGCTCGGCGTGTATTCCAACTGAATGTAACATATTTAAAAGACAGTGAGAAAACATTTGTGAGGTCCTGCTTAGTTTTTTCTTCCTGTAATACATTGATATGTGCAATCTCAACTGACACTGTGTCAAAGTACCAGTGTTCTGCCCTACCTGCAACCTGGGGACACTTTCATATGAGTTATGTCCCTCAGTGGGAGCCATTTAGAGTTAAAGGAAGTTTGGACTTTGAATCTGATTTTGAGTTTTGAGGAGGTTTGGAGCACACTTGGAGGCACTGATGAGTGTGATACAAAAAGCACCAAAGGCCCAGAGGGTCATTGAAGTCCCTGTGCTGTGTCTGTGCTGCTGAACTGGGCCGGGCTCCTGGCCCAGAGGCAGCTGCTGGCAAGGGCAGCACTGCAGAGAGACAGCTCTGGGCAGGAGCAGCTCCTGTGCAGAGCCCAGCAGGGGCTGGGGCACTGCCAGGGCCCCTCAGGGACACCAGCAGGGCACAGACTGAGCTCCCAGGGGCTCAGCACTGGCAGGGGCTGTGCCATGGCCCAGAGGGGGCTGTGTCACAGCAGCACCTCTGTGGCTGTGTCCTAGAGGCACAGAGCAGCTGGCATGTCAGCAAGGGGCTGTGTGACAGCACAGAGTGGGCTGTGTGAGCTCACAGACTGGGCTCTGACATCACAGAGTTTGTTGTGTGAGGTCATGGAGCAGCTCCAGCATCATAGAGGGTCTGTGTGACATCATGGAGCAGGCTGTGATGGTCATGGTGTGTGCAGTGACGTTACAGAGCAGGGTGTGAGGTCATAGTGTGTGCAGTGACATTACAGAGTGGCAGTATGGCATCACAGAGAGGGTTGTGTGACATCGCTGATGGACTTGTGACATCGCAGAGGTGGCTGTGACATCATAGAGTAGGGTGTAAGGCCATAGAGCAGACTGTACCATCATGGAGGGTGGCTCTGTGACATCAGACTGGGTTGTGACATCGCTGGATGTCTGAGTAACATGACAGAACCGGCTGTGACATCACAGAAGAGAGCGTGACATCAGGGGTGATTTGTGACCTCAGACTGCAGCTGTGTGACAGCCCAGAGTGATATCCCAGCATTGGCTCTGTGACATCACATGGGGATTTGTTTCATCCCATGCTGGGCTTTAACATCCACAGGGCCTGTGTGACATCATAGGTGGTTCTGTGGAATCACAGATGGCTCTGTGACATGACAGGGGCTGTGTGAGGTCACTGGGAGGTCCCTCTGCCCCAGCCCCCTCACAGTTCCCCAGAGCAGTCCAACCCTGCTCGTGCACAGCGGGTCCCCTGTCCCCCAGGTCCCCTGGCCCCGCAGCCTCCCAGAGGATGTTCCATGAGATCGAGCCCAGAGCCTGACACGGGGCGGGGGCGGGGCCCTGGGGGGTGCCACAGGGGACAGGGACCCCCGGCAGCATCCCCATGTCCCCAGGGCCAGAGCCTGGGCCAGGGCTCCTTCACCCTCTTACAAACGAGGGGCTGAGGCGCTGAAAAAATCCCCAGCAAGGAATCAGCAAAAACCAGATTGAATATTGGGAGAGCAGCACAGAGTTCCTTGGCAAAGAGTCACTCTGCTCCTGACTGGGCACTCTAGGCACACCAAAGAAACAAAGCAACAAAAACCAAACAAAATCCAGTCAAAAAGAAATGAACCAAAACCAGGACTTGACTGATACCTTAGACTTCAGCATTTAAAAAGAACAGCACTTAACAGTATTTAACCTTACTTGTAACCTAGGACTTCATGATGTGGCTCTGCAATAAAACTTAACAATATTCAACAGCTTATCACTTCTATTCAATGTAACAACAGCAAAAGAACAACTCTTAGCAGCATTGAACTCAAGCTTACAGCTTGTGACTCACCATCACTTGCAGGCCTGACTGGCTCCAGCTCTCAAGGCACTCAAGCCCTCAGAGGCAGCATTTGTGCCACATTTCCCCAGCACAGGCACTCCTGTGTGCACACAGACACCAAGAGTCAGTGCAAGGCACCTGTGAGCAATTCCCTGAGGGCAGGAATGCTCCCTGAGGATGTTTTGGCATCTCCCAGCGGGCAAGGGCTGAGCCTGAGCCTGGAGGGGGGGATCGGCCCAGGCTCCGTCGTTGTTCAGGATCCCCAGTGCAGCAAGCGGGAGGTTCCCGCCTGGGAGGCCCCACTGCGAGGAGTGGCTGGCCCAGGAGGCTGCTGGGGCTCCTTTTGGGGCGCTGCTTGCAGGAGCCCCAAGAGGAGGGGAAACCAGTCCCAGCCATGGTT
>JALJVW010001776.1:0-31576 GCA_024865655.1 Emberiza elegans
CTTCCCATCTCAGCCAATTCTGTGGTTCTGGGATCCCATGAGCCTGGGGATGGGGCTGCCAATGGTTGCCATGGAAACTGACCATAGCAACAGGGTCCTGGTGATGGTTGCCATGGAAACTGACCATAGCAACAGGGTCCTGGTGATGGTTGCCATGGAAACTGACCATAGCAACAGGGTCCTGGTGATGGTTGCCATGGAAACTGACCATAGCAACAGGGTCCTGGTGATGGTTGCCATGGAAACTGACCATAGCAACAGGGTCCTGGTGATGGTTGCCATGGAAACTGACCATAGCAACAGGGTCCTGGTGATGGTTGCCATGGAAACTGACCATAGCAACAGGGTCCTGGTGATGGTTGCCATGGAAACTGACCATAGCAACAGGGTCCTGGTGATGGTTGCCATGGAAACTGACCATAGCAACAGGGTCCTGGTGATGGTTGCCATGGAAACTGACCATAGCAACAGGGTCCTGGTGATGGTTGCCATGGAAACTGACCATAGCAACAGGGTCCTGGTGATGGTTGCCATGGAAACTGACCATAGCAACAGGGTCCTGGTGATGGTTGCCATGGAAACTGACCATAGCAACAGGGTCCTGGTGATGGTTGCCATGGAAACTGACCATAGCAACAGGGTCCTGGTGATGGTTGCCATGGAAACTGACCATAGCAACAGGGTCCTGGTGATGGTTGCCATGGAAACTGACCATAGCAACAGGGTCCTGGTGATGGTTGCCATGGAAACTGACCATAGCAACAGGGTCCTGGTGATGGTTGCCATGGAAACTGACCATAGCAACAGGGTCCTGGTGATGGTTGCCATGGAAACTGACCATAGCAACAGGGTCCTGGTGATGGTTGCCATGGAAACTGACCATAGCAACAGGGTCCTGGTGATGGTTGCCATGGAAACTGACCATAGCAACAGGGTCCTGGTGATGGTTGCCATGGAAACTGACCATAGCAACAGGGTCCTGGTGATGGTTGCCATGGAAACTGACCATAGCAACAGGGTCCTGGTGATGGTTGCCATGGAAACTGACCATAGCAACAGGGTGCTGGTGATGGTTGCCATGGAAACTGACCATAGCAACAGGGTCCTGGTGATGGTTGCCATGGAAACTGACCATAGCAACAGGGTCCTGGTGATGGTTGCCATGGAAACTGACCATAGCAACAGGGTCCTGGTGATGGTTGCCATGGAAACTGACCATAGCAACAGGGTCCTGGTGATGGTTGCCATGGAAACTGACCATAGCAACAGGGTCCTGGTGATGGTTGCCATGGAAACTGACCATAGCAACAGGGTCCTGGTGATGGTTGCCATGGAAACTGACCATAGCAACAGGGTCCTGGTGATGGTTGCCATGGAAACTGACCATAGCAACAGGGTCCTGGTGATGGTTGCCATGGAAACTGACCATAGCAACAGGGTGCTGGTGATGGTTGCCATGGAAACTGACCATAGCAACAGGGTCCTGGTGATGGTTGCCATGGAAACTGACCATAGCAACAGGGTCCTGGTGATGGTTGCCATGGAAACTGACCATAGCAACAGGGTCCTGGTGATGGTTGCCATGGAAACTGACCATAGCAACAGGGTCCTGGTGATGGTTGCCATGGAAACTGACCATAGCAACAGGGTCCTGGTGATGGTTGCCATGGAAACTGACCATAGCAACAGGGTCCTGGTGATGGTTGCCATGGAAACTGACCATAGCAACAGGGTCCTGGTGATGGTTGCCATGGAAACTGACCATAGCAACAGGGTCCTGGTGATGGTTGCCATGGAAACTGACCATAGCAACAGGGTCCTGGTGATGGTTGCCATGGAAACTGACCATAGCAACAGGGTCCTGGTGATGGTTGCCATGGAAACTGACCATAGCAACAGGGTCCTGGTGATGGTTGCCATGGAAACTGACCATAGCAACAGGGTCCTGGTGATGGTTGCCATGGAAACTGACCATAGCAACAGGGTCCTGGTGATGGTTGCAGTTTTGTGCCTTTCTCGTAACTGTAAAATATTTCCTCTTCTAACAAATGTATATCCATTGTCATTCAGTTTAGAGATATAGACCCTTCTTCTGTCACTGCAAGATTTGGGAGAAAATACCTTTGACCACTATTTTTCCATTTTCACAGAGCTTGGAGAGGATCCAAAAATCTCCCAAGATGGGGTTTGGAGCAGGGAGAGGCTGAGGGCTCTGGCTCAGTGGTGTGGAGACTGAGGACAGAACAGGAATAGCCTGGGAGGGATGGAAGGGTGGTTACAGAGAGGCCAGAGCTTTTCTTCATAGTGGGAATGAGCCTGAAGAAGACATAATAGCACCAAGGCAGCTGGGGAGGCCCAGACTGGACACCAGGAAAAAGGAATTTCCCTGACAGGACAGGGCTGTGGTGCAGCACGTTCCCAGAAGGAGCCTGGAACAGCCCAAGGGTTTGTGTGGGCAGGCAGAGGCAGGCAGGAGGCAGAGCTGTCAGCAAAGGAAGGGCCCAGCCAGCTGGGGCGGCTGGGGAATGACGACAGCCTGCAGGGACAGAGGCGCAGGGCAGGGACACCGTGGGACAGCCTGGGCTGCACAGGGCACAGGGATGGGCAGCAGCTGCAAGGCCCTGACAGAGCCAACTTGGGCAGCACTTTGGCCATGGCTGCTGGCCCTGGGGCCTGAGGCCACGAGGGGACACGTGACCCTTGACTGGGGCCCCAATGACCTGGAGCCTCATTGCCTCCTTGTCCCTGCTCAGCAGCCGGGCAGGGGCTGCCCCACGGTCCTGCCCTTGGCACTGCCCATTCCCACATGCCAGTGCCCATCCCGGGAAGAGCCCTGAGCAATGAGGGAGGGACAGGATCTGCCTGGCCAGGGGCTGGGGCTCAGGCCTTGGCCCTGTGCATTCCTGAAACATATCCAGGTTTGCTCAGCACCAGAGACACCTTTTCCTTGCTTGTCCACACCTGTCATCACTGCCACCAGTGTTCTGCTCTACCTGGAACCTGGGGGCATTTTCACATAAGTTGTGTCCCACAGTGTCCGTTAACACTACAAGGAACTTCAGTGTTTCAATCTCACTTTGAGTTCTTGAGAAATTTCTGAGCACACTCTGAGGGACTGAGTCTGATGCAAACAACACCAAAGCCCCAGAGGGTCATTAAAGTCCCTGTGCTGTGTCTGTGCTGCTGAGCTGGGCCGGGGTCCTGGCCCAGAGGCAGCTCCTGGCAAGGGCAGCGCTGCAGAGAGACAGCTCTGGCCAGGAGCAGCTCCTGTGCACAGCCCAGCAGGGCTGGGGCACTGCCAGGGCCCCTCAGGGACACCAGCAGGGCACAGACAGAGCTCACAGGGGCTCAGCACTGGCAGGGGCTGTGGGATGTCCCAGAGGGGGCTGTGTCACAGCAGCACCTCTGTGGCTGTGTCATGGAGGCACAGAGCAGCTGTGATGTCAGCAAGGGGCTGTGTGACAGCACAGAGTGGTTTGTGTGAGGTCACAGATTGGGCTATGACATCACAGAGTTTGTTGTGTGAGGTCACTGAGCAGCTACAGCATCACAGAGGGGATTCTGTGACATCACAGAGCAGGCTGTGACATCATGGCATGGCTGTATGGCATCATAGAGGAGGCTGTGAGGTCAAAGTGTGTGCTGTGACATTACAGAGTGGCAATATGACATCACAGGGAGGGTTTTGTGACATCACTGAGGGGTTGTGACATCACAGAGCTGGCTGTGACATCATGGAGCAGGGTCTGAGGCCATAGTGCAGATCCTGCCATCACAGAGGGTGGCTCGGTGACATCAGAGAGTGGGTTGTGACATCACTGGTTGGCTGTGTAACTTCATAGAGTAGGCTGTGACATCACAGAACAGACTGTGACATCAGATGGTGACTTTGTGACATCACAGGAGGTTTTGTGACATCACAGTCCAGCTGTATGACATTCAGGGTGACATCACAGAGTTGGCTCTGTGACATCACAAGGGGCTGAGATGTGATGTCTCTGAGTGGGCTGTGACATCACAGATGGGCTGTGACATCACTGGAGACTCTGTGACATCACAGGGACCTGTGTGACATCACAGGGTGACACACAGGTTGTGTGACATCACAGGGGCTGTGTGACATCACAGGGGCTGTGTGAGGTCACAGGAGGAGGTCACTCTGCCCCAGCCCCCTCACAGTTCCCCCAGAGCAGTCCAACCCTGCTCATGCAATGCAGGGTCCCCTGTCCCCCAGGTCCCCCCCCCCGGCCCCACAGCCTCCCCAGAGGATGTTCCACGAGATCGACCCCAGAGCCTGACATGGGGATGGGGGGGGGGCTGGGGCCCTGGGGTGGCACAGGGGACAGGACCCCTGGCAGCATCCCTGTGTCCCCAGGGCCAGAGCCTGGGCCAGGGCTCCTTCACCCTGGTACCAAGGAGGCCTTGAGAGCGCTGGAAAAAATCCCCAGCAAGGGAGCAGCAAAAACCAGATTGAATATTAAGGGACAGCAGCACAAAGTTCCTTGGCAAGAGTAACTCTGCTCCTGACTGGACACTTCAGGCACACCAAGGAAACAAAGCAACAACAAAACCAAACAAAATCCAGGCAATCAAACCAGAAATGAACTGTCCTCTGTGTGTGTGTGTGTGACAAAAGGACAGTGAGGGCAAGGATAAAAAGAATATGGCCTAAAAGCTTAACAGAGCTCAAATTTAACAGGACTTAACTTAATACCTTAGCATTAACTTATACCTTAAACTTCACAATTTAGCAAAAAGAACAGCACTTAATAGTATTTAACCTAACTTAAAACCTACGACTTTGCAATTTAAAAGAGGAATAACATTTAACAGTATCTAGCTCACCTTATAACTTAAATTAAACTTAACAATTAGCAAAAGAACAACTTTTAGAAGCATTTAACTTACTTAGACCTTGTGACTTAACCTCACTTACAGGCCTTACTGACTCAGCTATCCAAGGCACTCAAACCCCTCAGAGAGCAGCATTTCTGCCACATTTCCCCAGCACAGGCACTCCTGTGTGCACACAGACACAAAGAGTCAGTGCAAGGCACCTGTGAGCAATTCCCTGAGGGCAGGAAATGCTCCCTGTGGATCCTTTTGGCATCTCCCCAGTGGGTGAAGGGTTGAGCCTGGAGGAGTGGGGGATTGGCCCAGGCTCTGTCGTTGTTCAGGATCCCCGAGTGCAGCAAACGGGAGAGTTCCCGGCTGGGAGAGGCCCCACTCAGAGGGAGTCGCTGGCCCAGGAGAGCTCCAAGGGCTCCTTTTGGAGCGCTGTTTGCAGGGCCCCAAGAGAGGGGCTTCAGTCCCAGCAATGGTTCATCCTGGCCGCACTTGGCATCAACAGCTTTCTTTGGCAGGGTGAGAACAGGGATGTTGTGCCACTGAGGGAACAAAACCAGTTCCCAGGGCTGCTGCTAAAGGATCCAGGAGCTGGTTGGGCAGCAGCAGTGCCTGGAGCAGACAGTGTTTGTGATGAGCTGCAGAGGAGCTGAGCCCAGGGGCTGTTGGCCAAGGCCGAGGCCCAGGGAGCATTTCTCAGCTGGCAGGGCGGCCTGAGAGGAGGGGGGGGAATGCAGCAGCACAGGGCCCATGGAACCAAGGGACCATTGTGAGACCAAGGGACCACTGACACTGTGGGGCCCTGTGAGACCAAGGGACCATTGTGACACTGTGGGGCCTCATGGAATCATGGAGACCACTGTGACATTGCTGGGCCTCATGGAACCAAGGGGACTGTACTGACGCTGTGTGGCTCCATGGAATGTAGGGATCAGTGTGACACTGAGAGGCCCCATTGAACCAAGGGTCCATTGTGACACCGTGGGGCCTCATGGAACCATGGAGACCATTGTGACACTTTGGGTGTCATGGAACCAAGGGGCCATTGTGACACTGAGAGGCACCATGACACCAAAGGTCCATTGTGACATTGCAAGGGCCTCATGGAACCCTGCAAAGACAAGACAATTTACAGACTCATGGTGAAGAGGCCATTTGACTGGGGCCCCATGGAATCATGGGACCATTGTGACTTCATGGAACCATGGAGACCATTGTGACCCTGGGAGGATCATTGTGATATTGTGGGGCCATGTGAAACCAAGAGGCCTTTGTGACACTGCAGGACTGCATGGAACCAAAGGACCATTGTGACACTGCAGGGCCTCATGGATCAGTGGTCCATTGTGACACTGGGCAACCAAGGAGACCATTGTGACACTGCAGGGCTGCATGGAACCAAAGCTCCAGGGTGACTGAGTGCCTCCTGTCATCCATGGTGGACCAAGAGCCAGACCACCATTGTGACACTGCAAAGCCCCAGGGAACCAAGAGACCATTGTGACACTGCAGACCTCATGGAATGGAGGAATCACGTGACATTGTCCAGGCTGGGAACCACTGAGACCACCTGACACTGTCAAGGCCTCATGGAATCCTTGGGACCATTGTGACACTGCGGGGCCATGACACCTAGGGGACACCATTGGGACCCAATGGAACTTGGGGCCTATGTGACACTGCAGGTCTTCTTGTAATCAAGGGGCCATTGTGACATTGCAAGGCCTCAGGGAATCCTTGGGACCATTGTGACACTGCAAGGCCTGGGGAATCCTTGGGACCATTGTGACACTGCAAGGGCTCATGGAACTTGGGACCATTGTGTGACTGCAGGGGGCCTTATGGACACCTAGGGGACACTGTGACATTGTGGGACCCCCATTGAACCTAGGGGCCATTGTGACACCACAGGTCTTCTTGTAATCAAGGGGCCATTGTGACACTGCTGGAACCCATGGAATCAAGTCACCATCATGACACTGTGGGGCCCCATGGATCCAAGGCACCATTGTGACACTATGGAGCCCCACAAAACCAAGGGAACACAGAACAGGTCTGGCTGGTTTGGCATCCCATGGGCTGTCTGACTGGTCCAAGTGGCCTTGGCATGCTGTGGGTCACTTCTCATCTGCTGCTGAAACACTGGGGCTCTGTGCTTTCCTTCCCAATGGAAAAGAACTGTTCCATCTGCTCCAGGCACCCATGGCCAGAATTGGGATTTCACCTCCAAATTTCCTTATATCCAGGGATTCTTCCCATAGGAATATTGCCAGGACAAGTCTGGCTGGCAATGGTTTCACAATGGTCACCTCTCCCATCTGTCCCCAAAACACTGGGGAGGACACTGTCCTCTCCTTCCTTCCCATGGGAAAGAACTGTCCTGCTTCTCCAGGTGCCCATGGCTGAGATTTGATTCCACCTCCAAAATCAAAAGACTGTTTCTAAATCCAAAATCTGCCATTCCTGACAAGTCTGGCTGGCCTTGGCCTAGTGAGGCTCTCACCTGCCTTCCAAACACTGGGGCTCTGTGCTTTCCTTCCTATGGAAAAGAACTGTCCTTCTCATCCAGGTGCCCATGGCCAGAATTGGGATTTCACCTCCAACATTCCCTGTTGTGACAGACTGGAGGAGATTGTTGGCTCAAAACATTTCATGTGTGGGGGAGGAAGGGGCAGGTCCAGCCTTGCCCTGCCCTGGAACCCCAGCCCTGCCCTGCCCTGGAACCCCAATCCCCCAGAGCCTCTATCCCAGCCCAGCAGTGTCTGCCAGTCCCTGGCACAGCACAGGCAATGCTCCACAGCCACCTCTGCAGCCCCCAGCCCAGCTCCTGAGGGACCAAATGAGCCCAAGTCCCACCTGGGGAAGGGGCCCAGGAAGACCAAGGGGTATTGAAGGCTGACCACAAGGCAAGCACACATCTTGCCTCACCTCCTCTTGGAATTTCCATCTGAACACTGCTGGAACCCAGGAGTTGGTACCTGTGTGTGTGCTTCTCTTTATCTTTTTTTGACTTTTTTTCTGTGTCAATTTCTTCTACTTTCTGGAGGCTCTTGCAAATTTTGATTAACTTAAAACTGAACAGGCTTAGAGTTTTGATAAGTGGAATGGGCCAAGTGGAATGAGATTTGAGAAGTGTTTTTTTTGATTGAATGCCATATTAAACCATTTGCCAAATTTTACAAATTTTCTAAAATTCCCTTTTAAAGGTTGTTTTGTTGTTTTGACCTCTGAGGATCTCTTGCCGGAATTTCTCAAGTGTGTCCAGTTTCAGGGACACAGAAAAACTGCAATTACTTTTTAAATGCCTTCACACAAGCACAGTTGTTTGGGGGATGGGAGAAAGGGTTTTGTCTGTCCTGCCTTGGAACTCAGCCCAGGCATGTCCTTCCCAGCCCATTCCAACTCCATTCCCAGCTGGAGCCTCTGGTGCCTCTGAGAGTGCTGCCCCAGCCCCAGATTTCGAGATCTCCTTGTCTGCCCATTCCCCCACGGTCTCTGGACAGGGAAAAAAAAGAGGGGGCTGCTGACATCCCAGCAACAAAGGCAGCTGCTGACCCCCAAAACCAGAGGCTTGTTCAGCCTTCAGCTTTTCCAAAAATCTTTTCCTCTGTCCCAGGGCTCATTAAAAACTGAACACCTTAAATTGTTGTGATTTAATAAACCCTGGTTGAGGACAAATGCTGTAAAATCCTCTTCCAGCAGGTCAGTGGTTAAATCCTTTCAATATTAAAATCCTGTCTCAAGGTAAAAAAAAAAAAAAATAGAAGCATATAAAAAAAAAAAAAACCATCAAAATCATTAAAGCAAGAAATGAAATCCCAAATAAAAAAATGAAAAAAATACCTTTAATCTTAAAACTAAAATCAACTTTTATAAACTGCCTCAAAAAACTTTCTCTTTCCCTGAACAAAAACTACAAAAAACTTAAATTAATATCCAAACAAAAACCAGGATGCTAAAATTAGGGGGGCTTAAAAAACAAAATTTCATAAAAAATCTTGAGGCAGGGATAAAAACAAATAGTCCAGTATCCCCAAGAGAAATCTCTTTTCCCAGAGATAAAACTTTAATTTTTGCAAAAAGGTATCTCCTCTACCCCTAAAGACTGTCATTTTTAAAACAACAGATCCCATGGGTTGACATCAGCCCCAACAAATGTAAAAAAAGCTTGCTCAATCAGGCAACTTCACAATAACAGCAGTTCCCAAAACAACTGTTATCCATGACAGAATTAAGAATCACAAAAAACCTTTATTTTCCTCTTCAAAAAAAAATCTCCATTACTTAACAAAGAAAAACTTCTCTCCCTAAGTAAAATAAAAAGACTATTCTAGAAATAGTAAATAACTAGAAATTTCCAGTTTACTTTTACATTATCAGTAAATTTAAAAAAAGTTATAAAGAAAAAAAAAGGTTTCAGAGTTCATTTTAATTCTTACTGATTTTTTTTTTCAAATTTACTTTTTAACAAAAATTTCTTGATACCCTCTTAAAATTTTAGGCCATTTTTCCATCCCCAGCTCCCCTATCTCACAACAAAATTAAATACTTTCAAATAATTAACCGACACTAAAACCCACCACACTCATCAATACACTAATTAAGAAATCTCAAGATTAGAAAAATCTTAAATTAACGAACCAAAACCACTACAATGTCATAATAAACCTTTTGCCAAAGTTTCTCTTATTTTCTAAAGTTCCTGGTAAGGGCTGTTTTGTCCTTTTGAGCTCCTGAGAATCACTTGTTGGTATTTCTCCAGGGAGTCCATCTCAGAGGACACAAACAATTGTAATTCCTTTAAAATGTCTCCTTGAGAGAATTGTTTGGGGGATGGGGGTCAGGGCTTGTGTGTCCTGCTTGGCACAGCCCAGGCAGGGCTTTCCCAGCCCCATTCCACACTCCATTCCCCAGCTGGAGCTGCTGGTGCCTCTGAGTTGTGCTGCCCCAGCCCCAGGGACGCTGTCCTTGTCTGCCCATTCCCCCATGGCCTCTGGGCAGGGATGGCCTCAGTGGGGGCTGCTGACATCCTCAGCAACTTGGAGGCTGCTGCCGAATTTTCCTGCTCCAGAGGCTTGTTCAGCCTTCAGCTCTTCAGGGCAGGAATTCAGTGTCCCAGGGCTCATTAACATTCTGAACACCTTAACCAGCCAAGTCCCTGGGAATAATTTGATTTTAATTTTCAAATCCTTTGTGGTTAGGGAGATCTCAGTAGTGTATTCAAAGTGAATACCTGATATTTAAAAAGACAGCGAGAAGAGTTTTTTTTAGGTTCTGTTTAGTTTTGTGTTCCTGTCAATCTATTGATATGTGCTGTCCCCATTTGACACAGAATCCAAGTACTTCCTCATGCAGTTTGAACAGGTATGAAAATTAAGACCCTCCATGGCAGACAATCAATCAGACTCTGTTCCTACCCCCACCCCACTATTTTCCCCATCCAAGCCCTGGCACTCAGAGCAGCCTTGTGCAAATCTGAGCTCCCTCCAGCCCAGGCTGCACCTGCAGCTTTCAGCTCCTTGGCTCCAACTCCCACCTGCTTTCCTTGGAGAAGGAGCTGCCTGAGACACAGAGGGATGTTCATTTATTGTCAACCAACAATGCCAAGGGGAGGCACAGCTCCATCAAATGCAAAGGTCATTCTTCTCCCTGGCTCTTCCCAGCCCCTGATCCCCACAGCCTGTCCTGTTTCCTTCATCCCTGCATTGCCAGGGACTTTCTGAGACAAGGAAGTGTTGTATTTATCATATTTCAATCCCCAGGGTACCACTCAATGGTCTCAGTGTCATGGAGCTGTCTTGGGGCAGATCTTCAGCTCTTTAGACTCAGGTCTCCTCAGTCACTCCTCCAAGGCTCCAGGACTGGCCAGCAGCAGCACTGGCTCAGCAGCCCTGTGACATTGCACACAGCAGTTGCAGCCCAATGAATGACATCACTGCTGCACCCATCAAGAATAACTGGGACAAATGGGGCAAAACCCCTGGGGTATTCAATTGGGGGTGCAGATATATTTTACTCAGGACTCAATGGTCCACCTATACAATACATATATTGAAAGTTTGTTCCCATCAGCTGGGGAGCTCTGCTCTGGCTATGGAGGGAGGTCCAAGTGCCACCACTGGAGTGGGAACCACAACTCATTGGGTTTGTGTCCTTTGGGGGTCAGGAACTGGTGACACTCAGAGGCACAGAAAGTTTCTCTTCATGGCCAACAGACCATGGTTGAACAGGACACAATTTAATAATAATCTCGCTCTTCCCTGAGCCATGTTCTACATTCCAGCAGTGTCTGATGAGTCCACCACCCACAAGGGATTTCCATACTAAAATTAATTTCAGACAAACGTGGTACTTTGAAAAATATAAGCACAATTCAGTTCTTGTGTCAGGATGCTCGTCCTGGGCAAAACAGCTCCAACAATTCCTGATTTGCAAAGCTGTCAATGGTGGATGGAGAAGGGAGGTCAGGCTGTGTTTGGTGTTGAGGAAATGCTGAAACCAGCCTGACTCATTTAATCTCCTCCTGTCCTGGCTGATCTCCTCTCTTTCCCCTTCCACCCATTGGGTTTTTGACCATCCCACCAGGCCCCCAGTGAAGAGCCTGGCTCTGTGTTCTCCTGCCCCTCCTGGCTGGCACTGCCAGGCTGGGACCTTGCCTCCCCCAGCCTCCCTTGTCCTGGGCTGGACCAGCCCAGCTCCCTCAGCCTCTGCTCACAGCCCTTGGGCTCCAGCCCCACCTTGGAGGCCCTTCCCAGACCCTGCTCCAGCTGTCCAGACATCTTTCCTGCCCTGGGCAACCCAAACCCAGGCCACAGTGACCTGGATAATCCATGTCCTTGATGTCCTGGGAACACTGCCCTGCTCCCTTGTCCCCCTTGTGATCCCCCATGTCAGGCTTTGGGGTGGATCCTGTGGAACATTGGCTACCATGGAGGCTGTTTATGTCAGGGAGGCATTGGGAGATCCTGGGGGACAGGGACCCTGACTGGGCATGAACAGCATTGGACTTGTAAACAGAAACTGTGAAACAGACAATGCTGTTCTCTTGGCTTTTTTGACCAACCCAGTGATAAACACACACATGGTTTTAACACTGGATGTCACACAGCCTACTCTGTGACATCCTAATCTGCTTTATGATCTCAGACCTCTGCCCTGTGATGTCACAGTCTGCTCTGTTACGTTACAGACGCAGTCTATGATGTCATAGCTGCTCAATGACCTCATATACCCCATTCTGTCATGTCATAGCCCACTCTGTGACCTTCTGTGAAATAAGGAGGAGCAGCAACAAAACTTCTGCACTGGAATTAGGAAGGGCAGACTTTGGCCTATTTAGGATACAGATTTGGGGAGTACTGAATCAGGTACTGATTTTTTTATGGGAAACAGCCCTTAAAAATAAAAGGGGTTCAGGAAGGATAGACACATTTCAAGAAAACAATCTTAAGGGGGATTTGTCCCTCACTTTGTCCCAGTGTGCCAAAAGATGAGCCAGTGAGGAAAATGACTGGCCTGGCTCCACATGGTGCTTTTGTGGGAAGTCAGGGGTAAAAAGGATTGGCAACTCAGGGAGTATTTAATGTTGATGTTACGTTATAAAGAAAGAAAATTGGAGAGGTGAAAGCTGAATTAGAACTTAATCTGGTGGCTTCTGTAAAAAAAAAAAGTTTTCATAAAAAAATATAGCAAAAGGTGGGATAAGGAGAACCTCTACACTTTATGAATTGCAGTGGAGAATATAATAACTAAAGATAAGAAAAGGCTGAGCTGCTTAACATCTTGTCTGTCTCAATTTTCAATATTAGGACAGGTTGTCCTCAGGACAAGTGTTCTCCTGAGCTGGTAGATGGGCACAGGGGGCAGAACAGCCCCCTGGAATCCAGGAGGAAGCAGCTGGTGACCTGCTGAGCCACTCAGATGCTCACAGGTGTATGGGATCAGATGGGATCCATCCCAGGGGGATGAGGGAGCTCTGGATGAGTCCCTCCCCAAGCCCTGCTCTCCATCATTTACCATCAGTCCTGGCTCAGCAGGGAGGTCCCAGAGCACTGGAGGTGCCACTGTGTGAGCCCATCCCCAAGAAGGGCTGGAAGGAGGATCTGGGGAACTCCAGGCCTGTCAGCCTGACCTGGGTGCCCAAAGCAAGGTTATGGAACAGATCACCTTGAGTGCCATCACAGGGCACCCACAGGATGGCTGAGGGATCAGAGAGCCAGCCAGCGTGGATTTAGGGGTGGCTTAGGGTCCTGCCTGACCAACCTGGTCTCTTTTTTATGACCAGGTGACCCACCTGTGGATGTGGGAAAGGCTGTGGATGTTGTGTGCCTGAACTCCAGCAAAGCCTTTGACACTGTCTCTGACAGCATTCCTGGAAAAGCTGCAGCCCATGGCTTGGGCAGGTTCCCTCCTCCTGGGAGATTTAAGAGCTGGCTGGAGGCTGGGCCCAGAGAGTGGTGGGGATGGTGCTGCACCCAGCTGGTGTCCAGGCACTGGTGGTGTCCCCAGGGATCTGTGCTGGGCAGATGGGTCCTGTTTAATATCTTGTTCCTGATGATCTGGGTGGGGATCGAGTCCAGCATTCACAAATTGCAGATGGCACCAAGCTGGGAGGTGAGTGTGGATCTGCTGGAGGGCAGGACAAGAAGACACAGCCAGTAAGCTGCAGCCTGGGGAGGTTCAGGCTGGACAATAGGAAGAAGTTCTTCACAGAAAGGGTGAGTGGCAACTGGAATGGGCTGGCCAGGGGGGGGAGGTGGCAGAGCCTCACTGTCCATCTCAGTGGCTGGCAAAGTGGCATGGGTCTGGGTGACAAGGCAGTATTAGGGCATTGGTTGGACTTGATGATCCCAAAGGTCTTTTTCAGCCTATTTGATTCTGTCATTCTGTGATGATTGGGACACTCTGGGGCCATGGGTGCCTTGTGACACCAGGGCAGCCTTGAGGAACTAAGAGGACCATGGTGACACCATAGTGCACCCCCCACAGAACCAGGGGTGCATGGTGGTGCTCTGTTATAAATGAGAAGCTTGACTAGGCCAATATTCAAGCAGCAATCAATTTATTAATTAATATGGTAAAGTATATGAGCAATACAGCGCTGGGTACAGTGAGTTTTCCTTTTCCCTCCAACTGCACACCTGATAGTTGAGCCTTACAGGGTCATTATTTTACTCATCAGCTTTTTCTCTCAGCAGTTTCTATTCCCAATTTTTATGTCACAATTCTATACACTATTGTGATTTAGTTTTTTCTCAGGATGTATCTAGAAAGGTGTATCCCAGGTGGTGGTGGTTCAGTTTCTGAAAGAAGGAAGGAGTATCCCATCTGGTGAAGTCCAGCTCTCACAGATGTGGGTCCACCTTTTTTTTAATTGCAAGGACTATAAATCTCATAACAGTGATGTCCAGCTTCCCTTGGTTCAAAACTATTAATCCTTGAGTTGATGTTCATCATCCTTTCTCAAGCTGCTTTTCACTGTTTTGTTAAGGTGTGACAACACATGTTTCCTTTTATATATTCTAAAGTTTTAGTTTCAAAGATCCTTACTACAAGCAATATTCTAAAATTATACTTCAAAAGGTTATTATTGCAAAACTCTTTAAGGCTTAGCTACAAGCAGAAAGTTCCTGTCAAAAAGCAACATCCTTAAAGCTTTAATTCAAATGCTCCTAAATCAACTTAAGACTTATAAAGGTTAATTATGAACAAAAGATAGGTTCAAAGGCCTTCTTCCATGCTTTTCTTTCCTCAGTAATTATTAGAATTCGTCTTTATAACTGTCCCATGGTTGGTTTCCACACATATTACAATCACAAATACACACGTTGCCTGTGTGTACCTGACACGAAACACAGCTTTGTATTTCACAGGGGGGCACAGGGATGGCTCCTGTGAGAAGCTGCTGGAAGCTTCCACTGTGTCTGGCACAGCCAATTCCTGGTGGCTTCAAAGATGGACCTGCTGCTGGCAAAGGCTGGGCCAGTTACAAATGGTGGTAACGCCTCTGTGATAACAGATTTAAAAAGAAATCAAAATGGAGATTGTGGCACAGTTTTAACTCCAGTCAGAGGAGAGCAGAGGGAGAACATGTGAGAAGAACAATCTGCAGACATCAAGGTCAGGGCAGAAGGAGGGGCAGGAGGTGCTCCAGGCACTGGAGACCCAGGCACCCTGTGGGAGAGCCATGAGAGGGGGCCCTGCTCCCAGGCTGCAGCAGCCTGTCCTTGGAGGAATGCACCCCTGGAAGAGTGACCCGTGCTGCAGCAGTTTGGGAAGGACTGTTGTCCCTGGGATGGACTCACACTGCAGCAGTTTGCAGAGGGCTGCTGCCCCTGAAATGGACTCACATTGGAGAAGCTCCTGCAGAACTGTCTCCCTTGGGAGGGACCCACGGTGCAGCAGGGGAATCACTCCTCTCCCTGAGCAGGGGCAGAAGCCATGGGTGATGAACTGACCATAACCCCCATTCCCTGTCTCCCTGCACTGCTGGGGTGGGAGGTACAGCTGGAAGGAGGGAGGTGAGGGGCTTATTTTATTTCCCCTTTTCCTGCCCTGCCTTTGTTAGTAATAAATGAATTTCACATCTCTAAGCTAAGCCTGTTTTTCCCAGGACAGTATTTGATGAGTGATCTCGCCCAGTCCTTATCTCAGCCCATGAACTCTATTAAATTTTCTTTGTCCAGCTGCAGAGGGGAGTGAGTGAGCAGCACACATGGATGCCTGGCATTTGGCCTGGGTCAACCCACGACACCTTGGTACCACAGGGTCACAATGGACCCTTGGTTCCATGGGGTCTCATTGGTTCCATGAGGCCCTGCAGGGCCACTGAATTCAACAAAGCCTCAAAGTTTCACTGTGGTCTCCAGGATTCCATGAGGGCCTGCAATGTCAAAATGGACCTTTGGATCCATGGCAGCCCACAGTGTCACAATGGGCCCTTTTGGCCCTACAGCTTCACAATGGCCCCTCAGTTCCATGTGTCCTGCACTGTTCCATGAATCCTTAGTTCCATAGGGTCCTACAGGGTCACAATGGTCTCCTTGGTTTCATGGTGCCACAGCTGCCATAATTTCCATGGTATCACAACTGCCCTTGGATCCCAAGAGGCCCCACAGTGTGACAATGGCCCCTTGCTTCCATGACACCCTGCAGTGTCACAATGGTGTCCATGATTCCATCAGGCCCTGCAGTGTCACCATGGACAGTTGGTTCAATGACACTCCACAATGTCACCATGGCCCCCTGGTTCCACAGAGCCCCACTGTGTCACTGTGGTCTCTTTGGTTCCAAGGCTCACAAGTGCCACAATGACCCTTTGGTTCCATCAGGCCTTGAAGTTTCAAAATGGTCTCCATGGTTCCATGAGCACCCCCTGTGTCACAAGAGACTCTTGGTTCCCTGAAGTTCTTCAGTGTCACAATGGGCCCTTGGTTCCATGAGGTTTGGTAGAGTCACAATTGACTCCTTGGTTCCATGAAGCCCTGCTGTGTCACAATGCCCATGGTTCCATGAGTTTCCATGGTGTCACCACGGTCTCCTTGGATCCCCAGGATCACCATGGTCTCCTTGGTACCACCCAGGCCTTGTAACAAGAGATAGTGAGGAGCCATTTTGTGCCTTAGATGGAAGGCTGCAGAACTCATGGTTGTGAGGCTGTGTCACTGATAAGAAACAAAAACCACCTGAATCTGAACGTGAAATATCATCTCAAGTACCTTCAATCTCAGCCTCGACAGAGGGAGAAAATACAAAGAGAGATTCCACAGTAAATCAAAAACAGGAACCATATTTTGGACATGGCAGACACAAAGAGCACCAAAGCCCCAGAGGGTCATTAAAGTCCTTGTGCTGTGTCTGTGCTGCTGAGCTGGGCCGGGCTCCTGGCCCAGAGGCAGCTCCTGGCAAGGGCAGCGCTGCAGAGAGACAGCTCTGGCCAGGAGCAGCTCCTGTGCACAGCCCAGCAGGGCTGGGGCACTGCCAGGGCCCCTCAGGGACACCAGCAGGGCACAGACAGAGCTCACAGGGGCTCAGCACTGGCAGGGGCTGTGGGATGTCCCAGAGGGGGCTGTGTCACAGCAGCACCTCTGTGGCTGTGTCATAGAGGCACAGAGCAGCTGTGATGTCAGCAAGGGGCTGTGTGACAGCACAGAGTGGGCTGTGTGAGGTCACAGATTGGGCTGTGACATCACAGAGTTTGTTTTGTGAGGTCACTGAGCAGCTACAGCATCAAAGAGGGGATTCTGTGACATCACAGAGCAGGCTGTGACATCATGGCATGGCTGTATGACATCATGGAGATGGCTGTGAGGTCAGTGTGTGCTGTGACATTACAGAGTGGCAGTATGACATCAAAGGGAGGGCTTTGTGACATCAGAGAGTGAGTTGTGACATCACATAACTGGCTGTGACATCATAGAGTAGGGTGTGAGGCCATAGAGCAGACTCTGCCATCATAGAGGGTGGCTCTGTGACATCAGAGAGTGGTTTTTGACATCACTGGCTGGCTGTGTAACATCATAAAGCAGTCTGTAACATCACAGAACTGACAGTGACATCAAATGGTGGCTTTGTGACATCACACAGCTTTCTGAGACATCACAGTGCAGCTGCACGGCATTCCAGAGTGGCATCCCAGAGTTGGCTCTGTGACATCACAAGGGTGCTGTGTGACATCCCAGAGTGGGCTGTGAAATCACTGGTGTCTCTGTGACATCCCAACAGAGCTGTGTGCCATCATAGGGGACTGTGTGACATCACAGGAGCTGTGTGACATCACATGGGCTGTGTGACATCACAGGGGTGCTGTATGAGGTCACTGGGGAGGTCACTCTGCCCCGGCCCCCTCACAGTTCCCCCCAGAGCAGTCCAACCCTGCTCGTGCACAGTGGGGTCCCCTGTCCCCCTGGGTCCCCCCGCCCCCGGCCCCGCAGCCTCCCCCAGAGGATGTTCCACGAGATCGACCCCAGAGCCTGACACGGGGGGGGGCCGGGGCCCTGGGGGTGGCACAGGGGGACAGGGACCCCCCGGCAGCGTCCCCGTGTCCCCCAGGGCCAGAGCCTGGGCCAGGGCCTCCTTCACCCTCTTACGAACGAGGCCTTGAGAGCACTGAAAAAATCCCCAGCAAGGGATCAGCAAAAACCAGATTGAATATTAAGGGACAGCAGCACAAAGTTCCTTGGCAAGAGTCACTCTGCTCCTGACTGGACACTTCAGGCACAGCAAGGAAACAAAGCAACAACAAAACCAAACCAAATCCAGGCAATCAAACCAGAAATGAACTGAGAACTGTCCCTGTGTGTGTGTGTGACAAAAGGACAGTGAGGGCAAGGATAAAAGGAATATGGCCCAAAAGCTTAACAGAGCTCAAACTTCACAGGACTTTAACTTATACCTAAACCTTAACTGATACATTAAACATCACAGAATTTAGCAAAAGAACAGCACCTAACAGGATTTAACCTAACTTAAAACCTATGACTTAATGATTTCACAGTGGAATAACATTTAACAATATTTAACTTGGCTAATAACTTAAATTAAACTTAACAACTTAGCAAAAAACAACTCTTAAAAACATTTAACTTAGTTTATACCTCATGACCTTAACGTCACTTACAGGCCTGACTGACTCAGCTATCCAAGGCACTCAAACCCCTCAGAGAGCAGCATTTCTGCCACATTTCCCCAGCACAGGCACTCCTGTGTGCACACAGACACAAAGAGTCAGTGCAAGGCACCTGTGAGAAATTCCCTGAGGGCAGGAAATGCTCCCTGTGGATCCTTTGGCATCTTCCCAGTGGGTGAAGGGTTGAGCCTGGAGGGTGGGGGATCGGCCCAGGCTCTGTCGTTGTTCAGGATCCCCAAGTGCAGCAAACGGGAGAGTTCCCGGCTGGGGAGGCCCCACTCAGAGGGAGGTGGCTGGCCCAGGAGAGCTCCAAGGGCTCCTTTTGGGCGCTGTTTGCAGGGGCCCCAAGAGAGGGGCTTCAGTCCCAGCAATGGTTCATCCTGGCCGCACTTGGCACCAACAGCTTTCTTTGGCAGTGTGAGAACAGGGATGTTGTGCCACTGAGGGAACAAAACCAGTTCCCAGGGCTGCTCCTACAGAAACCAGGAGCTGGTTGGGCAGCAGCAGTGCCTGGAGCAGACAGTGTTTGTGATGAGCTGCAGAGGAGCTGAGCCCAGGGGCTGTTGGCCAAGGCCGAGGCCCAAGGAGCATTTCTCAGCTGGCAGGGTGGCCTGAGAAGGGGAGGGGGGAATGCAGCAGCACAGGGGCCATGGAACCAAGGGACCATTGTGACACTGTGGGGCCCTGTGAGACCAAGGGACCATTGTGACACTGTGGGGCCTCATGGAATCATGGAGACCACTGTGACATTGCTGGGCCTCATGGAACCAAGGGGACTGTACTGATGCTATGTGGCTCCATGGAATGTAGGGATCATTGTGACACTGAGAGGCCCCATCAAACCAAGGGTCCATTGTGACACCGTGGGGGCCTCATGGAACCATGACCACCATGATGACATTTTGGGGTGTCATGGAACCAAGGGACCATTGTGACATTGCAGGACCCCATGGAACCAAAGGTCCATTGTGACATTGGGCCTCATGGAACCATGGAAACACCATTAGGACACTTGACAACCTCATGGAATGGGCCATTGTGACAGGCCATTGTGACACTGTGACACTGAGGGGACTCATGGGTTCCATGGAAACCATTGTGACACTATGAGGGCCCATGGAATAAGCAAACCATTGTGACACTGTGAGGCCTCATGGAACCAGTGAGACCATTGTGAGCATGGGGGTCCCCACAGAACCAAGAGGACCATTGTGATCCTGTGGGGCCCTGTGAAACCAAGAGCCCTTTGTGACACTGCAGGGCTGCATGGAACCAAAGGGCCGTTGTGACATTGCAGGGCCTCCTGTAATCATTGGTCCATTGTGACACTGGGGAGCCAAAAGGAGACCATTGTGACACTGCAGGGCCCCATGGAACCAAGGGTCCATGGTGACATTGTGGAACCCCATGGAACAAAGGGGTTCATTGTGACACTGCAGGGCCTGGGGAACCATGGAGGCCAGGGTGACACTGCAAGGGGCCTCATGGGATCATTGGGACCATTGTGACACTGAAGGGCCCCATGGAACCTGGGGACCATTGTGACACTGTGGGACCCCCCAGGGTCCAAAGGTCCATTGTGACACTGCAGGGCTCATGGAACAGAGCAGTCACATGACATTGTAGGGCCCCATGGAACCATGGGGACCATTGTGACACTGCAGGGCCTCATAAAACCAAGGGAACATGGAACATGTCTGGCTGGTTTGGCCTCCCAGGGGCTGCCTGACTGGTCCAGTTGACCTTGGCATGTTGAGGGTCTCTTCTCATCTGCTATTCAAACAATGGGGCTCCATGCTTTCCTTCCCATGGAAAAGAACTCTCCTCCTCCCCCAGGCACCCATGGCCAGAACTGGGATTTCACCTCCAAATTTCCTTATATCCAGGGATTTTTTCCCATAGGAATATTGCCAGGACAAGTCTGGCTTACAGTGGTTTCACAAGGGTCACCTCCCATCTGTCCCCAAAATACTGGGGAAGGCTCTGTGCTCTCCTTCCTATGGGAAGGAACTGTCCTGCTTCTCCAGGTGCCCATGGCTGAGATTGGGCTTCCACCTCCAAAATTCCCTAAATCCAAAGACTGCTCCTAGCCAAAATCTGCCATTCCTGACAAGTCTGGCTGGCCTTGGCCTAGTGAGGCTCTCACCTGCCTTCCAAACACTGGGGCTCTATTCTCTCCTTCCTATAGAAAAGATCTGTCCTTCTCGGCCAGGTGCCCATGGCCAGAACTGGAATTTCACCTCCAGCATTCCCTATTGTGACAGACTGGAGGAGATTGTTGGCTCCAAACATTTTTTGTGTGGGGGAGGAAGGGCAGGTCCAGCCTTGCCCTGCCCTGAACCCCAGCCCTGCCCTGCCCTGGAACCCCAATCCCCCAGAGCCTCTATCCCAGCCCAGCAGTGGCTGCCAGTCCCTGGCACAGCACAGGCAATGCTCCACAGCCACCTCTGCAGCCCCCAGCCCAGCTCCTGAGGGACCAAATGAGCCCAAGTCCCACCTGGGGAAGGGCCCAGGAAGACCAAAGGGTATTGAAGGCTGACCACAAGGCAAGCACACATCTTGACCCTACCTCCTCTTGGAATTTCCATCTGAACACTGCTGGAATCCAGGAGTTGGTAGCTCTGTGTGTGTTTCTCTAAATATCTTTTTTGTCTTTCTCTCTTTCTGTCTTCTACTTTCTTTCCTCTTGAAAATTTTGATTAACTTAAAATTGAACAGGCTTAGAGTTTTGAAGTTGAATGGGCCAGGTCAATGCTTTGAGAAGTGTTTTTGTTGATTGAATGTCATATTAAACATTTTGCCAAAGTTTCTCTGATTTTCTAAAGTTCCCAGTAAAGGCTGTTTTGTTGTTTTGAGCTCCTGAGAATCTCTTGTTGGTATTTCTAAGACATCCAACTCAGAGTACACAAACAATTGTAATTCCTTTTAAATGTCTCCTTGAGAGAGTTTTTTAGTAGATGGGGGTCAGGGCTTGTCTGTCCTGCTTGGCACAGCCCAGGCCAAACCTTTCCCAGCCACATTCCACACTCCATTTCCCAGCTGGAGCCGCTGGTGCCTCTGAGTTGTGCTGCCCCAGCCCCAGGGACGCTCTCCTTGTCTGCCCATTCCCCCACGGTCCCTGGGCAGGGGATGGCCTCAGTGGGGGCTGCTGACATCCTCAGCAACTTGGAGGCTGCTGCTGAATTTTCCTGCTCCAGAGGCTTGTTCAGCCTTCAGCTCTTCAGTGCAGGAATTCAGTGTCCCAGGGCTCATTAACATTCAAAACACCTAACACAAGCCAAGCCTCTGGGAATAATTTGATTTTAATTTTCAAATCCTTTTGTGGTTAATTACAAATAGATCTCAGTAGTGTATTCAAACTGAATACATGATATTTAAAAAGACAGTGAAAAGATTTTTTTTAGGTCCTGTTTATTTTTTTTTTCCCTGTTAAAAAAACTATTAAAATGTGCAATCTCAATTGACACTGAATCCAAGTACCTCCTCATGCAGTTTGAATAGATATGAAAATCAAGACCCTTCATGGCTGACAATCAATCAGACTCTCCTGGAGATAAAAAGAATTTTTAAAAGAAATTAAAAAACTTTACCAACTACCCCCCCACCATTTCCCCCATCCAAGCCCTGGCACTCAGAGCAGCCTTGTGCAAATCTGAGCTCCCCTCCAGCCCAGGCTGCACCTGCAGCTTTCAGCTCCTTGGCTCCAACTCCCACCTGCTTTCCTTGGAAGAAGGAGCTGCCATGAGAACACAGATGGATGTTCATTTCTTGTCAGCCAAAAAAAAGCCAAGGGAAGGCACAGCTCCATCAAATGCAAAAGTCATTCCTCTCCTTGGATATTAAATCCACTTTCCACACCCTTCTTTTGTTTCCTTCATCCAATGAAAAAAACACCTTCTGTGCCCAGCACAGATCCCAAGGACCCCCAAACCCTCCTGCCCCAATTCTGCCCAGATTTGCTCTTTAAATTAACAACTCCAAGGGAAGTCACAAGTCCTCAAAAAACTCAGAAACTGGTGAGACCAGAAGGCAAAGGCCATGCCTCTTTTTGGAGAATTCCGGTTGAAGAGGAAAGGGGATAACAAGAGCTCTCCTGAGCTATGGAGCCAAGGTCCAAGTGCAGCCCCTGCAGTGGGAACCACAACTCATCAGGTTTGTGTCCTTTGGGTTCAGGAACTGGTGAGACTCAGAGGCACAGAAAGGTTTTTTGCCAACAAACACAAGTTGAACATTTGAACAGTTTAATAACAATTCCTTATTTGCTCTTCCCTCAGCTCTCTGTCATGTCCCAGCAGCATCTGACATGTCCACCATTGATTTCCAAAGGGATTCAGCCTACAGGAACATTCTTTGATAGACAAAGACATAAGAAAAGGTAATTCTGCAAGGATATAAACACAATTGGGAAGTTGCTTAATAATATATTTATTTGTGTTCAAACTTCTGAAAAGTAAAGAAATTTCCTGAGCTAAAAGCTAAAAGCATGAAACCAGTCAGTTGAGAGGAACTTGAATGACCAGAGAGCACCCTGGAAAAGAAAATCTGGGAGGAATGGGAAGGACATAGATCCAGCTGGCCCAAGTGAAGAGATGTCCTTAGACATGGCCATTTAAACAGGAGCCAGCTGCAAACACCTGATCTGAGCTCAAGCCCTGCTCACAAAATATTAGACTGAATATTGGTGGCCAAGTAGATGGGAAGATCAGTATTTCTTTTCCTATTGCCAGCAGACCAGGCCAGGGAAGATCAGGATCCAAAATTCCTGTTCCTTCTGGGAACTTTTTTGCCATTTCTTAAAAGTACTGGGTGATCCCAGATAATAAAGATTTTGCTTGTATATTATGAGCCCTAACAAGGTATTAAAACAGTCACCCCCCTTTCCAGGCAGACATCAGCTGTGTGCCCATGAACAGGCAGTGCCACTTGTGCCCAGAGGTGCCCAGCTGGGATTGGATCTCTCCAAGAGCACCTGAGGGAGAGCAGAGCACCTTGCAAGCTGCAGGTCCCTGCCCAGCCCACCACAGGGCTCCTGTCCCATCAACATCTGCTCTGCTCCAGTGACAAACAGGGCCCAGCATGGTGCTTGGGATCATCAGAGAGCCAGCATGAGGTGTGTGCTGGAATTCAATGCCCCTCCCATCCCATCCCAGCAGCCCTGCATTTCCCTCCTGCAGCCTTGGTCTCCAGCACAGCCATGGAGGCTCTTTGGGCTCTGGACTGTTGCTGCAGCCCCCAAGGGCAGCTGAGCTCTGCCTTTGGCACAGTCAGGCCTGGCCAGACACCCAGGCCATGCTCAGCAATTGCTTGTGTGTGCCTGGCCTTGCTGTCAGATTTGGCAGCAGCTGTGTGGCCCCTTTTAGGCCTGTGCTGGCCCAGCCATGGTGGCCCAGCCCTGTGCAGGCCCAGCCCAGGCCAGGAGCATTGAGGCTGGGGGCGGCCCCTGTGCTGTGGTGCCCACAGCAGCCTTGGGGCTCTGTGCCCCATGGCCTCCCTGCTGGGCAGCCTCTGCCAGCTCCTGCAGAGCCCCTGGCACCTGTGGGGCTGCACAGACAGCCCTGCCTGCCTGGGCAGACTTTGGCCTCTGGGCCAGCAGAGAGGCCAGCCAGGGCTGGCCATTTAAAGGGAACAGGCCCTGAGCCCCCAGGAAGGATGGATACAGCAATTCAAAAACTCAGCCCAGGCCAAAGCTGGGCTCAGCAGCCAGGGCTGCAAAAAGGGCTGGGCACAGAGGCTGGACTGACAAATGTCCTGGGCCCCCTCCCTGCTCTGTCCATGCCCCCAGGGGCACAGAGCAGCCTCCTCTCTGGGCCACTTGCTCTGTTTGCAATGTTTAAGGATGCTGGCCCTGCCCCAGAAAGGCCTGGCCTGAGTCCTGCTCCCTGCACGCTCAGCCAGGCTGAGAAAAAAACACTGATGGTTTCTGGGCCCAGGGCTCTCAGAAGCCCAGCCCAGCTCCCTGCAAGCTCTGCCAGCTGCCCTGAGCTCTGGGCAGCACCAAGGGCCTCTCCCCAGCCCAGCAAGCTCTGGCCCCACATTTTCTGCTCAGGCCAGGCTGTCCTGGGCACTGTGTTCTCCTGAGCCTCAGGTAGATGGGCACAGCAGCAGCTGCAGCTGCCCCAGGACTCAGCCCCAGCCATGGGGACCTGGCCAAGGCCAAAGGAGGCTCCTGGCTGCCCTGCTCCCTCTGCCTGAGGTGATGAGATCCTGCAGGGCCATCCCATCTGCCCAGGCAGCACAAGCCCTGGCCTGCTCCCTCAATCATTTGCTCCTGCTCCAGGCCCAGGGCCCATGCCAAAGGGGGCAGCCACAAAGCTGTGCCCATTTCTGTTCATTGCTGCTCTGAAGGGGATCTGGATCCTCAGCCCTGTCAGCCTGATGGGTGCCCTCCTTTCTTGGGCCTGGAACAGATCTTGTGCCATCACAGGGCACCCAAAGGAATTTAACAGGGAAAGAGCCAATAAGCGTGGATTTCAATATCTGCATTGATGATCTGGATGGGGAAAAATCAGCAAACAAGATGACAAAAGCCTGGGGTGTGAGAATAATGTGGATCTGTTTGGAGGGTGGGTGGTTAATTACAGAGGGCCCTGAAGAATGTATTCATGGCCCAAACTGTATACAATTGAAAACAAAGGTTTAACTGTTTTGCAGATTTGCCCATGTTTTTTTTTCCTGTTTTTCCTGTTTACAGATTGATATCTGCAATGTCCAATTGATGGGGACCCCAGCACCTTCTAAAGCAGTCAGGCAGATAGGAACCTCAAAGGGACTGATGGACAATCAGGCTGAATTTTGTCCCAGCAGTGTGCCCAGGTTTCCCTCAAGAAGGCCAATGGCTCCTGGCCTGGATCAGGAATGGTGTGGCCAGCAGGAGCAGGGCAATGATTCTTCTGTCCTCAGCACTGGTTGGGCAGCACCTTGAGTGCTGTGTCCAGTTCTGGGACTGCAGTTTAGGAAGGACATGGAAGGGCTGGAGCGTGTCCAGAGAAGGGCAACAAGGCTGATGTGGGGTCTGCAGCACAAGTCCTGTGAGGAGTGGCTGAGGGAGAGCTGGTGTTGTTTATCTGGGAGAAGAGGAGGCTCAGGGGAGTCAAGGCAGTGTCAGAGCACAGGTTGGACGTGATGATCTCCAAGGTCTTTTCCAACCTTGCTGATTCTGGGATTCTCTGAAACCACCCTTGGAGCAGTTGCAGGATGAGCCCTGGGCCTCCTCTTCAGGAGCTCCAGCAGCCCAGGTCCCTCAGCTTCTCCTGCCAGCCCCAAAGCCCATCCTGTCAGTCCTGCAGAGCCTCTGCAGCTCCTCCTCAGTGCCCAGAACAGGGAGCCCCAGAGCCAGACACAGCAGCCCAGATGTGCCCCGCTGGCCTGGGGTGCCTCTGGCAAGGGAGCAGCACCAGGCACTGCAGGAGCCTGCAGACAATTCCTGCAGCACTTGTAGGATGATCCTGCTGCCCAAGGGATGTTCCCATGGTGCCAAGTCAGGAACTGCAATGGGGAGTGGGGCCAGAGAGGAAAGGGCAAACAGGGATGGGCTGTTTGCAGGGCAGGGAACAGGGGTGGGCAAGAGGAAGAAATTTGTATCAGGAAGAGTAAAGAAAGCAAAGGTGAAGCCAAGGAAAATGCTGAGGGCAGTTTGGGGGTGGCTGCCAGGCAGCCCTGGCTCTGAGCAACAGCGTCTGCAGTGGGACAGGAAACTCCCAGCTGATGGGAACAAACTTTCTGGCTGAGTGCAGAGGCCAGGACAAAGCTGAGTGGTTTCCCTGGTGTCCCCCAGCCCTTGCTGGCCCCAGGGGCTGATGGCATTTGTGCTCCCTCAGGTTCATGTCCCCACAGCAACAGCATGGGGGTGCTCCTGCCTGCTGTGTGCAATGCAAACAGGGGCTGCTGAGCCAGTGCTGCCGTGTCTGTGCCTGCAAGGATGGGGCACCTGTGTGAGCTGGGGGAGAGGCCAGGGCTGCAGAGGGGGGATGTTGTTGGCAGCTCCATGAGGACGCTCTGGGACGCTGCCCTGGGCTGTCCAGCGCACTGGGGATGGATCAGCCCCTGCTCTGCTGCTCCTTCCTGTCTGCCCCAGGGCCCTTGCAGAGCCCCAGCCATGCTGTTTGCCCCCAGCCTGCCCACGGCCAGCCTGGGGCTGCTCACGGGGGTTTCTGTGCTGAGCATTGGCCTGGCCGTGTTCTTGAGAGAGCCTGGGCAAGGAGCCTGGAGCCCCCAGGGCCTGGCCTGAGGCGTCAGCACTGCCCCAGCAGTGCCCATGGCCTGTCCCTGCTGCAGCCCCGGCACTGCCACCTCCCAGGGCTGTGCCTGGCCCCGAGAACACTCAGGCCCTACAGCAACACCAGGGCCACCAGGGCAGTGGGGCAGGGCCACGGCAGCAGCACTGGCAACACCAAGTGCTGCTGCTGCTGCTGGGCACAGCTGCTGGGCCAGCACTGATCTGCCCCCAGCTCTGCACACAGACATTGCTGCTGCAGCTCCAGAGAAGGCAACAAAAGGGCATCTCTGCAGAAAACTCTGCTGGGAGATCCTTTAGTTCCTTTAAAGCCACCAAGAGTGCAGCCCCTCATTGACACAGTCTGTGGCCACAGGGAAGGTGGAGAGAAACAAAATGAGAAATGGCACAAACAATGACATTTCTTTGTGGACAATATGAAAAAGTAAAACAAAGAAAAATTAGCTCAGAAATGAAACCAACAAGAAGTATCAAAGATGGCTTTTATTACAAGTGATTTGCAGAAATTGGCCAGCAGTTTAATGTTCCTGAAAGCATCCAGTCATCAGTCTCCTCACTGCAGCCTTGAGCTCCTGGTTCCTCAGGCTGTAGATGAGGGGGTTCAGGGCTGGAGGCACCACCGAGTACAGAACTGACAGGGCCAGATCCAGGGATGGGGAGGACATGGAGGGGGGCTTCAGGTGAGCAAATGTGGCAGTGCTGAGGAACAGAGAGACCACAGCCAGGTGAGGGAGGCAGGTGGAAAAGGCTTTGTGCCGTCCCTGCTCAGAGGGGATCCTCAGCACAGCCCTGAAGATCTGCACATAGGAGAAAACTATGAACACAAAACAACCAAGTAACAGAAAAGCACTACCCATAAGAAGCCCAAGTTCTCTGAGATAAGATTTGGAGCAGGAGAGCTTGAGGATCTGTGGGATTTCACAGAAGAACTGGCCCAGGGCATTGCCATGGCACAGGGGCAGGGAAAATGTATTGGCTGTGTGCATGAGAGCATTGAGAAAGGCACTGGCCCAGGCAGCTGCTGCCATGTGGGCACAAGCTCTGCTGCCCAGGAGGGTCCCGTAGTGCAGTGGTTTGCAGATGGACACGTAGCGGTCGTAGCACATGATGGTCAGGAGGGAAAACTCTGCTGAGATGAAAAACAAAAAAAAAAGAGCTGTGCAGCACATCCTGTGTAGGAGATGTTCCTGGTGTCCCAGAGGGAATTGTGCATGGCTTTGGGGACAGTGGTGCAGATGGAGCCCAGGTCGCTGAGGGCCAGGTTGAGCAGGAAGAAGAACATGGGCGTGTGCAGGTGGTGGCCGCAGGCTACGGCGCTGATGATGAGGCCGTTGCCCAGGAGGGCAGCCAGGGAGATGCCCAGCAAGAGGCAGAAGTGCAGGAGCTGCAGCTGCCGCGTGTCTGCCAATGCCAGCAGGAGGAAGTGCCTGATGGAGCTGCTGTTGGACATTTGCGCTGTCTTGGCATGGGGACCTGTAAGAAAAGTAATCATAGAATAGTTGGGTTTGGAGAGGACTTTAAATATCCCAGCACAGCCTGAGGGCACTTTTCCCCCACTGCCTGCCCAGGGCTCTGCTGCCTGGAGCTGTCCCTGCCAGCAGCTGCTTCCCTGTGCCCAGGGCTGGACCCTGCCAGTGCTGCCAGAGCCCAGCCCAGCCCTGGGGGCTCAGCTCTGCCCTGCAGACCCCTCCCAGCTCAGGCACTGCCCAGAGGCACCTCTGGATCTGCAGGTTCTGATCGCAAACTCAGAGCAACCCTGAGGAGGCTGGAAAAGCGACACTGATGCTGCCGGTGAAGGCCCCTGTGCTGACTTCTGACACTGCCTGGTTTATTCAGATCTGAGACAAATTTGGGTTTTCTCAACCTCAACTGAGAGATGAATATTTATGAGCAGTTTCCCATCCAGGCAGCCCAGAGCAATAGATTTAAAAAGTAGGATTTTCCCTTTCATGCAACACCTGTCTCACTATGCTCCCTGTAAAATCTACTTGGAAATGTTCTACAGTTAAATGCCATGCTGGGAGCAGTCCTGAACAATGCAGCATCCTCCCCACACAAGGAGAACACTTCCAAGCCTGACCAGCTGTCTCCTCCCACCCAGATCTTGTCCCCCAGTGCTGGGAGCAGCTGCCAGGGCTGGCTGAGAGCTGTCCCTGGCAGGCAGCAGAGTCCCTGCCCCAGCACAGCGCCCTGGGCTGCAGGACCCTGCTCTGCAGGACAGCCCTGGGCACCCCTGGCTGCTCTGCACAAGAGACAATCAGAGAATGTACTCACAGGCTCTGTAGGCATTGGGATGTTCCAGCTTTAGGAGATGGCTCCAGGAGCTGCAGCTGCATTGTCCTGCAGCCAGAGGTTCCTGTGCCAAGGGCTGGCAGTGATTCTGCCCCAGGCACTTCTCAGCCCCTTCCCAGCCCTGACTGATTGAAGCTCTCTGTGCCTCTGTGCTGTGCCCGGGCTGGCTGCAGGCAGTGCCCCAGCCCTGCTGGGCTGGCAGAAGAGCTGCTCATCAAGAGAAATGTGCTTTTGAAGCTCTTCTTGGTTACCAGGAGCTGCCTCTGTGCCAGGAGCCCAGCCCAGCTCAGCAGCACAGACACAGCACAAGGACTTTAATGAGCCTCTGGGGCTTTGTGCTCAGGCCCTGAACATCAGTCCCTGAGAGGAGCTGAAGAAACCTCTCCAGAACTCAAGTCAGAATCCAGCTCCAAAGTTTCTTGGACTTTTAATGGGTCCCACTGAGGGACACGACTGAGAAAGTGTCCCCAGGCCCCAGGCAGAGCAGAGAACTGCAGGCAGTGATGACAGGTGGGGACAAAGAGAAGCCAAGTCTTGGTGCCCTGGGGGCAGCAGCAGGGTCTGTGCCACCAAGGGCTGGGAGGAGACACCTTGTCCTGAGGCCCTGGGGCCTCCTGGCACAGCCCCAGCCAGGCTGGGCACTGTCAGCCCCTTGTCCTGCCCTCAGCATCCCCCCAGCCCACATCCCAGTGGCCTCAAGGATCTGCTGGAAGGAGTCCCTGGGGAGCCTTGCTCAGCAATGGCCCTGGGGCTCCTTCATGCTCCCTGCAGGGACTGCAGGTTTTCAAAGGACTTTGGGTTTGGCTTTTTGCCTTGGAGTCTCTGAGAGAGGTTTGTGCAATCATGGCCTCCAATTATCTGCTGTAATTAGTCCCTGAGAGGCTTTGTCAGTAACAAGGTTTTTCAGTGGGACTCATTAATGTTTTTCAGGGTACTTCAGTTATTTTAAGGTACTTGGTGTTTTCCGAGGTTTTTGTGCAATCCTGGCCTCAAGCAGTTCTCTCCTCCAGAGGAAGGTCCATGAGGTATTGGGAATTTAGTGGGGGGGAGAGGAGGAACTGTATTCTGTAGGATTTTCATTTTCCTTGAGATTGTCTTTCTTTCCTTTCCTATTGTAATGTGTAGTTAATAAAAGTTCTGCTTTCTAGTTTTAAGTAAGACTGCTTTGCTTATTCCTAGGCACATCTCACAGCAAAGTACCAGAGTAAGTATTTTCATGAAAACCTTTAACATTTTGCTTAGCTCAAACCACCATGACATTTTGGTTTCCTGACTGGGAGTCAGGATAAGATAAAGTTGATAAAGATAAGGCTGTGAGATGGGGCCCAAAAGGAATAAGAACAAAGCATGTATTTGTCTTGTAAGGGGTGTATATAGTTTTAGTAATGTTAAGTGTGTTCTCAGGGCGAAAGGTGAGATATCGTAGTTTGAGGAAGTGGAATTCTGGGAGTGTCAGTCAGTTGAGATGTGGATTTTGGTGTACCTGTTTTGACCATATGAGGTTAGATAAACCTCTGAGAACACACAAGGTTAAAGCAGAACTCTGCCCTGGAAGCCTCTTGGGACTTGGTAGTAGAAAGAAGGAAGGACCTCTCCCCCTGCTTCAGCTGTCAGCTGGGCAGGGGGAGGGGCGCCTTTCATAATAATGGCCGGACCTGGATGCGAGATAGAGGTGAGCCTGGCCTGTTTCCCAGGGTGTTTTATTAATATTAGTTGGAACAAGTTTAAGATTATCCATTATGCTGCTAATTTAGAACAAGAAAATACTACAGTGGTAAGCTGTGTTAACCTCATATCAAATGCCAAATGATAAGAACTAAAGTACTTGTTATCATAAGAATCTGCATGAAGTAAAATTTGCTTTTCCTTTTAGGAAAAGGGGGATGAGGCAAAGAGAAATTTTCCAGAGTGAAATTCATTTGATTTCGGTGAAATGTACATTTTGAGTTAGTCTGAAGTTAGAAAACATACCTATTTAGCCTGACTGAAAAACCTAAGCTCAGAGAAACTGCTTCAATGAAGGACAGAGATAAGGAGGGGAGACAATAAGTGATAGAGAGAGACAGAGACTGTTATGAGAGCAGGTCAACCTGACTTAAGGGAATTCTTTCTGATAAAGAAATGGGGCCAAATGTCATAAAATTCATTAAAATGAATATGTATGAACCTATTGTGAAATTATGTGCATTTCACATGAAGGAATAAAAAGGACCTGAAGTTCCCAGAAGTACACATGTTATTTTGAAAGAACAGCTCCCACGTAAATCCAGCACTGTAATAAACCTACCAGCTTTACAACTTTCACAAAGTTGCAGGTTTTAATTATCTCCATAGAAACACAGGGACAGCACAAAGCCTTTTCCATCTGCCTCCTCCCTGGCTGTCTCTCTTTATCAGTACTGCAGTGTTTGCCTGTTGTTGCAGAGCTCCTATGAGTAATAGCATTGACTCCATGACTGTAAGATATATCCTTATCATATATCATATATCATATCATCAATCACTCATATCATATCATATCATATCATATCATATCATATCATATCATCATATCATACTATACTTACTAAAAACTCACC